>JACGDI010005522.1:536823-562263 GCA_014898725.1 Jacaranda copaia
GTGTTGATTCATATATACGTACCAACTGGAAAAACTATGCTCGGGGCAACATTCAAAATTTGTTTCTGTCTAATTATAAATCACTGTACAATTTTTTTTTACGAGGCATTTGAAGACATATATATTTATATATTTCAACTTTACAATATTATAAATACTACGTGAGCAAGTTATTCACTTATTTGTATGACGAGTGCAAAAACAGTCGTTAGTCTATTCCGATCATAAAGTTGACCAAAAAATTTATACAATATGAATATTTCTGTGCCTTCCAAATGACTATAATTATATGACATTATTTTATATAATTTTTAAATTATTATAAATACTTTACCATCACGCCCTTCAAGATTTAAAATTTTATCAAAAGTACTATTTTATTCATATATTATAACAACCATTGGCTTATAAGTAAATTGGAAATTCATCCACTTCGGTTCATTTAATTTTGTAATATGAGTTGGGCTGGACTGACTCATGTGAAAATTCATCCCAAACTGAAATTTTACAGCTTGGGACTGGTTTGACTTAGAAACCGTTAAGGTCCGTTGGCCTAGCTCGTGGGCTAAGCGGGCCAACTTGTAGGTTTGCCCGCTTAGCCTGCGATTTTTTTTTTTTAATTTCAATTATAAATTATAATTTTAAAAAAAATTAAGATTAAGCATACTTAGATGTTTAGATATTACAAAGTTGTTTTTTAATTTTTCAAAGTTGTTTATTTCTTTTTATTATTAATATTTATTTTCATTTGAAAATTTGGTCATATCCATGTAATGCACCGACCAAGAGGTGCCTACTCCCGTACGAGGCGCTACCCACTTTATACCACAAGTCTTTTGAATAACAAAAAATACATTTATAAAAAATTCAAAGTATTTAATTTCTACAACAAACCTCCAACAAAAGTACAACTATAAATCGAAATATTAAGATTCACACTTAGTACTTCTATCACCCTTATTGCTTTATGTGTCGCTTGGGTTAGTTTATCTTTGTCATTCATTCTTATGTGGGGTAACTAACAGAAAACAACAATAAAGCAACGTAAATCCGAATGACTTAGTAAGATAGCTTAGTAATAGTAACAAAGTAACAATTTCACAAATATCATATAAGAGACATATAGTGGCATTAAAATTTCTAAAAGTAGTGAGAGAAGATTTTAGTCAAAATTTTAGGTGATACATCTCACCACTGTTTCATACTAGTGATGAGACTTTACAAAATTCATTATCTCTCACCGAGGATTAAATCTCCATTATGATCAAAAGGGGTAGATATGCCATTTGAACAACCACTAGATTTTTGTCAAACATTTGAGTTTCAAAGTATAAATATCAGGCATATCAAATAAACTAAATATAGTTTAGCAAACACTTTCACTATTAAGTTGGTGGTTCTTTTACCTTGTTATTCCACTTTAAAAAACACAAAAATCCTAATCCCTCCAAAGTACCAAGTGATTGGCTCGGACACTTAATCACTTACTAAGTATGGCTAGCTGCATGCCTAATCTCACTCATAGGCAGCTAGCTTCAGCTGGCCTACTAAGTAGGGATTATATGTGCATCATACATCGGTATTAGCTGAAAGATTTGTCGCCGTCGGTCCGTCCCACTTGGCCATCTTTCGTAATTGATCCTTCGGCCCACCCCCAAGGGTATTATGTATAATTACTGAAATCACTGAATACGTCCAAGAATAGTTCACTTAATATGTCACTTTGCCATGTTAAGCATGTAATCATTGATTTAACCCAAGCTAGTTTTAAGCTAGACATGGTGAGTAACATATATATTTTGAAATCACTTTTCAACTTCCTCAATACAATCACCAAATATCAGGTAAAGCGATATCAATCAATATCAATAGAAGCACAAGTATAAAAGGATGATGTAGAGTACTATTTTCAACACCTACATAAAAACGAAGCAAACAACTAGGATATATTAACAAGTATATATGTTCTTTCTCCAGCAAAGGAATCTTATACTATTGAATATAAACTCACTTATATAAATGCAAAGGAAGTTCCTAATTGTTGGAACGCCCAAGCCCCGACTTCCTAATTGAATCGAGAACTATCATAAGATAATTTAAGTTATTATTCTATCAATCATCTGATTCTTAAATATAAGTATAATTAATATTTTTATTAAACTTAAGGTTATTCTGACACTTAAACTCAATTATATCTTATCTCAGATGACCTTAATCTTCCAACTACATGACACTTCAGTGTTACAAGATTTTACTTACTCAAGCTTAATCATTCTCACTTTATTGTCTTATCGTTTTAATTATCTTAGTAACTTTACGTGTTAAAGCCAACTTAATCCTCAAACTACTCCCAACAAACTCTATTTGTCACTATACTTATTTACAATACATGATGGGTGTCTAACTCCCTAAATTAGTTGGGTTTTATGAGTTCATTAGGTCTAAGTCTGATAATTCATTTTTGTTCCAACATTTATATAACTTAATCTTTAAGTTAAGTTCAGCTATATTTTGTTCACAACATACTATATTATCAAGTCTAAGAGTATAATTTTAAATCAATCTTTCTTAATTTATTGAACTTAGAACTATAATCAATTTTGTTCAATATTTACAAAGCAAGAATCGTCTCGAGTGCAATTACATTTCAATAATTCTAATTTTAATTAATATTGAACTAGAAGTGTAAAAATCAATTGAGTTTAACATTTGATGTGAAATTTATCCAAATTGAATCGAATCCTAATCCAATTTCAAATCGAAAATAATCTAGACAAGTTTGGGAGTCAAAACTAGACTAATTGCCCTGTAGTTGCTGCCACACGCCACCGCCAGAGAATGAAACCAACACCACCACCAGAAACAGTTCGTGCTAGGAGCAAAACACCCATATTGATTTTTGGTTTCACCATTAGCAACCTTGTCAATTGGCCATTCGAAGCTGTGGCCAAACCTTAACATCGCCACCCACAACTACCTCTAATTCTATCGCCGTTACTGGTTGAAGCACCAAATTAATGCCACCATGAGCTTATCCATAAGATTCCAACCAGAACCCCTTTGTTTCTAGCTTGTTCACGTCGCCGGAAGTGGCAAAACCAGCACCTTGGCCGTTGCTCACTACTAACCTTGATTTTTTGTCAATTTCGCTGTTGTTTTAGGTGATGTTTGGTATGGATGAGTTTACTATGATGAGAGGAACGTTTTTGTCTGGTTGGTTTTGGGTTTTATTGCTGTTCTCCGGTGATTCACCATCGGGGTAAGATTTATGCAATTTTTGAGAACTTAATAAAATTACGTCCTTGATCTATATATATAATTACATTTTTCAGCCATCTCAATTTGAACCCTAAAAGTTTTGACTGACTTCACTTAAGCCCCTAAAGTTTTACACCGCCTTCAATCTAGTCCCTGGGTTTTAATTGAGTCCACCAACTTTTAATTTTTACATATTGACCCCCTAACATTCTTAATTTCAGTCAATTAAGTCAAAACTGGTTTATTTTAAAATTCTTAAACTTTTATTTCTCTCACATCGACCCTCTAAACTTCATAATTTAAACAACTAAGTCCTTTCTTTTATTTACGATTAAATTCTTCAATTCCCAATATTTTTATCTAGACTTTAATTAATTTAATTTTAATCAATTTTAATTGATATTCCAAAACTTGGGGTGCTACAATCTATCTTTATATAATTATTTTTTTAAATTAACGACGAGTAGGGGGGTTAATGTCAAACCCCTCACCACCTTATTTGATGGTATTTTTAAAAAAATATAATTGATATAAAAAATTAATATAAATATAAATTTTTAAATTTTTATAAAAATTTAACTATTGCACAATATTAAAAATTTACATAAATATAAATTATTAAGTTTTTTAAAAATGTATAAGTATTAAAAAAATATTAAAAATTACACAAATATAAAAACTTAAAATTTTTAAATTTATTTTAATACTTAAACATAGGTCGCGGGCTAGCCCACCTAGCTCATCTCATATAGAAAATGACCCATCTGTACAATGGGTTGATTTTGAGCCAACTGAAGCTTACAAATTTAAACCCGTCACAATCTGAACCAGAAATGACCCGAACCGACTCGAAACCACCATGAACCGTGTACAAGGTCCATTTGACATCTCCACATCACACGAACCAAGAATTAGACTCCAAAAGTTAACCTTGTGAGACTCTGTAATCCAGACACATACAAGCCCCCACACCCACAATCACTCAACACACAGATGGAGGATGCTGCTGTAGAATTCCTTCTGGCAAACCTAAAACAGCTACAGATCCATAAAACCCATCTGATCTCTGACGTCAAAAATCAGATCCAAGTACTTGAGAGCAATCTATATTTGTTCAACAGGTTCCTCAACGACTCAACAGAAAATCGGGACAACAACGAGATCATCAAAGACGTAGTTGGGCAGATCGTACGAGTGATTTACGAAGCAGAAGATGCAGTTGAAGCCTTCGTGAGCCAGGCGGCGGACAAGGGGCTCGAGAAATACTTCAAAAGGGCTTTTGATGCTCCGGCAAAGCTTCTCTGTACTGTCGTCATAGAGGTTGAGTTAATAGGCGCAAAGGTCAAAGAAATATACGATCAGAAAAGGATATATTTTGGCGAATCTGATACACGAGCAGAACAGAAGATTCTAGAAGAAATTAAGGTAAACTAATGTTACATCAGTTCTTGGTTCTGGCCAGATCTGGTCATTTTTCATGACAGGCATGGCCATGGCAGCCGGTTTTACTCTTTTTTCTTTCTCGCTGCTGTTGACAGCCATAGCCGGCAGCAGTTTTTGCTGCCAATATGGCCGTGGCAGCCAAATAAAGCTGCTTTCAGAAAGCTTGGGCGGCAGCCGAAAAAGGGCCATAAAAAGCTGCTTGCCGGCAGCCTATGCGGCAGACGTTTTTGGCTGCCGGCTGGCTACGTCTGCCGTGGCAATTGGGATGGGGTAGGTGTAGCGTAGGTGTATTTTTGATTGTGTATATATATGTTATTATATATCTGTATATATGATGACATATATTTATGGATATATATTTTTATAAAAGTATAAATATTGATATTTTATATGCGTTCTTATAAAATTATAAATGTAATTTACTTTGAATCATTAACTTTTTGGAAAACAACGAATGATTGAGAAACAAGGGTACAATAGTCTTGTATGAATTAAAAATATTAAAAATACATAAAAAAGAATCGTTACATGTACACACGCGCATGACATACGCCAACGCCTCAAAGGGTGCTCACTGCATGAGTCCCAAAAATGCTAGGGAGCTTTTTTTCTTTTTTATATTATTTTTGACGGGGTGATGTGCTTATTTCGTACATCACATGAGTATGAGAAGATGTTTGTTTGTGATATTTGTGTTGTAGTTTTTGAAAAAATTAGTTTGTAATTTAAAGAAAAAATCGTTTAAATAGATAATATGGATATTTTATTCGAATAAGATCATGATTTTATTTGTAAAATTGAAGTTATTTAATTTGATTAATTGAGTAAATAAAGAATTTGAGTTGGTATTTCAGGTAATAATATTTTTTATTTTTAAAAGTCAAAAAAACCCAATTAAATAAAAAATATAATTATTGTTTAAAATGAGCATATAAATGAATAAAATTAGATTACTTAAAATTACAATTTAATAAAAATCATGTGTATAAATAAATAGTCAAAGTTAACTATTTACATATATTTTCCTTGTTACATGTCAATTAGTCATGTATCTATATTTTTCTAGTATTAATTTTTACTAAAAACTAAAATATTATGATAATTGCCTAATTCTATTTATTAAATTATACAACTTTATACACTAATAATTTAAATGTTTATGAAACTACATGCTGAATATCATCTTTGTAATATATATATAATTAATCATTTATTTACATTTATTCTTCATGTTAATGATCATGCATATTTCGTATTGAAGATAATAATACAATAGTATTGCATAAATTAGTTTAGTTGGATGACTACAAATGAATAATTTAAAGTGTATAAAATTATGCATTAATGTAAATATTGTAAAACCCTCTAACAAATAAAATATTTTGACACAAGTACTTTTTATATGTCCCATTAGATAGTCAATATGAATAGGCTCTACGTTCTAGCCATGTGAAATAAATGTAGAATGAAAATCGATCCGTTCCCATTTTTGATATTTGTTCTGCAAGTTTTCTCCTTATCTTTTGGAGAAAGTTGATAAAAAGAGTGACTTGGCCATAGAGTGACGATGGCAAGTTCCTAGGTAAAACTGTAAGAAATGAGACAGTGCTTGTCTCAACCAATCACATGCTTCATCATTTTTATACTTCGATGAAGTAGCAGTTCACAAAATAATCTGATGAGCAAGGACCGCCATTAATTTTGTATGTTTCGTTTACTAATTGCAACCTATAAATTAAAGTGCACGTGCTAAATTAAGGGGAAATGGAACCTATATATTTAATATTAACTTGTGTTATCTTTGTTCCAAGCGTATTGATTTATGGTTGTTTATCATCAGGTTCCCGGTGCGAAGGAAAATCAAGTGGTAGGTTTTGAAGGTGAGGCGGAAAGATTAATACATTATCTCATTGAAGAAACTGATCAGCAACTTGATGTCATTTCCATTATTGGTATGGCTGGTATTGGCAAGACAACTCTGGCACAAATAATTTTTAACAATGTGCGAATCAAATCAGAATTCCCCATTCGTCTATGGGTTGATGTCTCTTCAGATTTCAGGAAAAAGGATGTTTGTCTCACCATGCTTCGGGACTTGAGTTGGATGACAGAGGATATGTATGACAAGGCTGATGGAGAGATAGCACAAACACTTCGTGCACGTCTAGACAAAGAGAAATTCTTGATCATATTGGATGATATGTGGGATACACAGGTCTGGGATGATCTTCAAGATATCTTTCCAAAGGGCAACAATCGAAAGAGCAAAATATTGATAACAAGTCGTATGCACGATGTGGCTACATATGCTAACCCTAATAGAGAACCCCACATGTTGAATTTACAAAATGAAGAGAATAGTTGGGCCTTATTAATGTTGACAGCATTTAACAATCATGAGTGCCCTATAGAGTTTGAGGAAGTCGGAAGACTTGTGGCTAGGCGATGTGTCGGTGTGCCACTTATAATAAAGTTGGTTGGTGGAATTCTAGCAAAACAAGCTTCAGTGAGTAAAGCACGTTGGGGTTGGGAAAAAGTTGCTAGAGCCCTGCAAATCTATGGTTATGATAGAATTCAGATGGAAAATGTTGTTTCATTTTGTTACAACATGTTACCATATTACCTAAGACCATGCTTTTTGTATTTGGGAATGTTTCCTGAAGATTTTGACATTCCAGTTCAGAGATTGATCCTCCTGTGGATTGCAGAAGGCTTTATACAACAAAAAACTTCAGGGAGAAGCTTGGAAGAAATTGGAGAGGAGTATTTGAAGGATCTTATTGATAGAAACCTGGTAATGATTAATAAGGTTAGTCGCACTGGTAGAGTTAAAACTTGCCGTGTGCACGACTTGATACGTGACTTCTGCATAAGTGAAGCTCAAAAGTACTTTTTCCATGAAAAACAAGGATCATTGATTTCTTCGAGTAATTCTGGTGATGATCAGTATTTACACAAGTACCGCCACATTTCAATTCATTCTCAAGTTGTGAGTTTCCTCTCATCACAGCCTTATGGTCCACATGTTCGTACTTTTTTGCATTTCTTGAGAGAAGAAACCATCTTACTGCCAGGAAATGTTGCATCCATCCCAGATGCCTTCAAACTACTTAGAGTTTTAGATGTGAAGCCCATCAGATTCACAAGATTTCCATTCTACTTGACCCAATTAGTTCATTTGAGGTACATCTGTCTTTCCAGTGATTTCAAGGTTCTTCCTGAAGCCATCTCTAAAATGTGGAACATACAAACTCTTATAGTTGACACAACTTCACGTGTCTTGGAAATCAAAGCAGATATATGGAAGATGATTCATTTGAGGCATCTGGAAACCAATGCATCTATTATTTTGAGAAAGATTACTAGTACCAGTACTAGTGCAGAAGGTGATCAGAATAATCAAGGTGAAGAGATCCAAACACTTGCCAATATATCACCTGAAAGTTGCACACAAGTGTTTGAAAGGGCCAGTAACCTCAAGAAATTGGGCATCAGGGGCCGATTAGCCACCCTAATAACAGGGGATGAGGATGACGACAACAATGGTGGATATTCAAGTACTTCATTTGATGGTTTGAGAAAATTGGGCCACCTTGAAAAATTGAAACTATTGAATGATGTTGGTGCTAGTAAGTTGTCTGACCTTCCTCCACCCTACAAATTTCCACCCAAATTGGTGAGCCTGACACTATCACATACTTTTCTTGATTGGAAACATATGACCATCCTCAGAATGTTGGAGAGCCTTAAAGTACTCAAGTTGAAAGATAATGCATTCATGGGAGAGTGTTGGGAAACAGCTGATAATGGTTTCCTGCAACTTGAAGTGCTGCAAGTTGAATACACAAACTTAGTTGTCTGGAAAGCTTCAAGCAGCACTCATTTTCCTAAGCTTCAATACATTGCACTCAGGAACTGTGAGCAACTCGAAACACTTCCTTTCAGCCTCGCAGATGTATCAACCCTAAAGGAAATACACTTGTACCGGACTACCAAATCAGCTGCTGCTTCTGCCAAGAAAATTCAAGGGCTCACAAAAGGAAGAGAAATCCAGCTCTCGGTTTTTCCTCTTGAATATGAATGATGATATATCCCCCAATTCATCTAGCTTAAATGCGTAATCTTCAAAGGTACACAAACTTTAATTTGCATTCATTATGCATTTAGAATTTATCAACCGTTAAAACTGCCCCTCTGCCAAAATCATATGTACCATACTGAAATGACAATTGATCCGTCTTGGATGGACAGGAAGAAGAACTTTGTCCAATATAATTGATAGATACATGGTAATTAAATGATGAGTCTGTATAATTCTTTATTCTTAATTTTTAAACCATCAAGTTGAGGATCCTATAGCTACGTTAGCTATTGAAATACAAGTAAATTTTTGTATATGCTCAATATTTTGGAGACCAGATCTGTTCCACACCACTTTTCTTGCCAGACTTGCAGGAAACAATTGCAAAACTTTGACCAGCCATTGCAAAGATAACCCCGCAAGTTGATAGCAAGGGAACTGCCTTATAGTGAATTGATTGAGAAGTTTTCTTCTAAGTTGGAAGGTTCAGGCAATAACACTGATTGCTGTCTGGATTTGGTTGTTTCTTAATTTTCTTTTTGTTTCTTGGCATTGAGACTGTAGAATTTGATTTGAGGTTTTCTTGATATGTTGCATTCTCCGAAACACTTATCGTCTTGACTGTTTTCTAATTATTATCACGGTTTTTATGGAATTCTCATGCATCTTTCAATTTGGTACCATATACTGGCTACATCTCTATAATATCGCTTGGATTTCAAGAGTAGGATGGATAAATTGAAGTTACTTTTTTATCACATCGTCTCTTAAAGGGTGTTTGGCTAAACTTATTTTAAACATCTGATAAGCTCCTACATTTATAAAATATTTTTGTAGCTTATAAGATGTTAGATTTGTTTTTAAAATAAGTTGTTAAAGTGTTTGGATAAAATAAAATTTTGGAGCTTATAAAATATTAATAATGACAAATTTGTAGTTAAAATGGTTAAAAATGAAAGAGTTTGTTAAGATCTTCAAAATAAGTTAGGATTTTTTTATTTTTTAAAAAGAGTTTATAAGTTACTAATATTTTATTTTAAGATCTTATAAGTTCTTTTTTAAAAAAAATTATCAAATATTTTTTATCAATTTGTAAGTTCTTAAATATTTTATGAGATGTTTTGAGGAGCTTATAAACTCACCCAAACACCCTCTTAGTCTGGGTTGCATGTACTAAGCAATTTAGTTAATACATTGAGTTTGTTGTCTCCAACTACACCTTATTTTAATAGAAGTTTAGTGGTTATCATAGTAAAAATTATAAAATAAGAAAAATATATAAATGAAAATTTATTGAATTTGATCAAATCTTCTAATTCTTTTCTTCAAAAATATAGATTTTAGACATTAAAATTTTCAATGAAATTCATATTTTGATCCCCTTCAAAGTTGATTTATCCTTGGATAATGTGAGTTGGAAAATTTTGTGCACCAATCTCGAATCAAACGTTTCAATTGATGAGTTCCACCATATAGGTAAGACTTGATGCACACTTTAAATACTATGGATCTTCTAGAATTTTGTTGAGATAATTACCTCGTTTGATATTTATTTTGCTCAGATATGGAATGTATCTTGTGTCTTTGCCTTCTTTTAAATCATGCCAACTTATACTAGTAAACCAAGAATTCTTTCCTTGATTATTTGATGAAATAACTCAATTTGAGTGGCAGTTTTTTTTAATTACAAGATACGATTTGAATGATCCCCTACAAGTCACTTATTTATAATTTGAGTTCTTAAAACATATCGGCTTGAAATTTGGATTTATTCGATTTAACAATACAAAATTATATACTCGCACAAACTTATTAACTTTTTATTTTAAAAACTTAACTTAATTAAAATTTTAAAACATATAAATATATAATATAAATTAATATTTAATCAATTGTTTTACACGTGACGTCTTTTAGCACAAATTTATGTCTACACTTATTATTAATTCGGCCTTTGTTATGGAATTCTAATATTCGTTAATCAAATCATGTCGCCTCTTGAGAATGTAATGATCCAATGATTTCTCCCACTATTATTCATTTGGAAGCTCGAGTTTTGTGAATTGTAATAACCATCCGTCTTATAAGAAATGGATAAGTTGTAAAAATTTCAACGAATTATAATATGTAAAAGATAATTATCATGATTATGAAGTCATTTTTTATTTATAAAATATGTTAAATATATACAAAATTAATTTGTTTGTTTCGATATAACTTAACCTATCAACTACTTTATTTAGATGATAAATTTTAGATTATTTTTGAAAGAACGGGTTAAATTAAAAAAATATCAACCTATTTTGACCTCAATATTTTTGCTTAATTGAATTATTCAACTTTCAACTAAACTTATTAGATAATCTTAATATGTTTACTTTGTTTATTATTTTTCATCACACATGCCAAGAAGCAAACAATTATTTTTAATCATTAAAATTGTTAAAATATAAGTTAGTAAAATATGGATTATAAACATGTGATATAATTGTAACACTCCTAAAAATATATAATTGGTCAAATTTTATTTTATTATTATTGTTATTAAAAAAAGTTTGGGGGTCAAAATATAAATAGGGAAAAACTTGATTCTACATATTTTGAAAGTTTTAGGGGCCAACTTATGAATATTTTAGGTCAAATGGGTCAATTTGAGGCACTCATTATTCAAAGGACTTAATCAAAAGTTGAAAGAAAATGCTGGGGTTAGATTGTAATAACTAAAAACTACCTTTTAAATAGCCAAAACCCCTTGCACTTTTCAAATTTACCCATGCAACCTATAGCTTCTTCTTCGGTGATTCTTCATTGGCGGCCGACAAAATTTGAATGTTAACCCACCATTCTCTTCCTTTTAGCTCAAGTAACCTATTGGTACCAAAATCTCCATGAATTGATCGACGTGTTGATTGAAATTTGAGAAGGAAACTCGAGCTGTAGCAGAGGTGGAGGGAGCTACGACATCGATGGTGGAAGCTTGGGTTGGAGTAGTGGAATGAGATGGGTTTAGCTCAAGGAGCATCCTGGTGCTTTCAATTTAGCGAATGGGTTGGTGATGGGAGAGAATTTGATGCGGTGGCAAAGAACGACGAATGAGAAACCTAATTAGGTTTTTCAAAAAATTGGATAGTGAATTGGCTACAAAGTGGGAAATTGAATAGGGCACTTTATTGTACATGTTGAGATGCGTCTATTGATGGTGGTAGTCACCATTTGTTGTTGGATGGTGATGGCTTTAAGATAGCATCTTTAGCTCGTCATGGTGGTCACATGTATAGTGTTAGTTTGTGGTGATTGATCTTTGATAATAAGATCTTTGGTAAATTGTTGGAGTTGGAGTTATTACAAAATGCTTTGTTTTGTTCATGCTCTTTACCAATTCTTTTGTAATAATATGACATGGGAAAAAATATATGATTGGAATCGATCAATGGAATGCATGGGTATATGTATAATGCTTAGTGGACCCGAAATTGTAATATATATAAATCTTGATTAACTTAGTTAGGTAAGGGATTAAACCCTAATTTTGTATATAATGACAAATGATGTCGAATTATTAAAGATTAAATTCTCATTAATTAAATTAACTGCTGTAATTTTATATTTGACATTGTGTAATGTTGCAAAGACCAAATGTTATAGAAATATGAATTATTAACTTAGGAAAAGTTTATTGATCGAAGCGAATAAGATTTTCATAAATATCATAGCGTTAATGGCTTGATTATTGTTTAAAAAGGTCAAAATGAGTGTTTTGACAATGAGTTCTTTTTTTGAATAGGTGACGAGGAGCTGGGATTAGTAGGACAATAGATAGGGATACCATTTTTGTAGTAGTTAAGGTCAGGGTAATCCTAACTTTCTTCTAGGAAGTCAATGTTTTTCGATTGTTTGAATTCCTTGTGATTCTTAGTTGAAATTGAATTGTACTTGTTCTAGTGCCCAAAACTTTTATTGTCATATATGTTATTTGTCCCGTATGCCGTATAGCCTATTGGCTTCCCCTTATTACATTGATTTTGAATCTTACCGACCCAATCGTGTTTTTCACCCTTAATTGAGTTGTTTAGCATATCATTTATTTGGCCTTGTCGGTAATTGCTTGTTGATACTTGAATCATTCTACATATCATTTATTTGGCCTTGTCGGTGATTGTTTGTTGATACTTGAATCATTTTGCATATTGTTTGTTTGGCCTTATAGGCAAGTATTTATTGATTGTGTCGATATATAGGGATAATAGACCAGGCTAAGTGCCTAGGTACCAAGCCGAATGCTTGGCATAATGGATCATATCAAGTAGTCATGCTTGGGTTAACAAAGGCATAAGGAAAATTCATTATGAATGTTATACCTTAGGCTGCTGTTTGATTCTGTTTTTACTTTATTTGGGAGAAATAAGGATGGAGATGTTTCCATTTGCTGAATTTGTTATCATTTATGTTCTGAGATAATCGTGTTTTTAATTGTAAAGTGCTGCTGATGATAAATCTATTGAATTGTTGCTCATTTTACAGTTTTTCTCTGACTGTTTGTCATATTTCCCTCTCTAAGTCATTAGGACTTACCTCTCTTTGTTATTCTTATTGCTTTTGCAGATAGGCGTAAATTAAGACTGTGGGCTTAAGGCTTGCCTGAGGGGACCGTTTTGTAATAGATTAGGTCTTATGTATGTATGTATCTATAGACTACACCTAATCGTAGTGTTAAGACTTAAGAACGGATAATATGCCTGAATGGTAACTAGAGAAGACTTTTGGTATGTATATATTGCACTCTTTGTAGTGTTCCTTTAAGTTTAGAATTATGCTGCTATTGTTTAAGACTTATTGAATTTTGGGCCTTTTAGTTCTCTCTTATATTGTGATTTAAGTGTGAACTAATAGCACCTCAGCTTAGGGATCACCCTGGGTGGGACACCATAGAGGTGGTATCAGAACATATGTTTGTTGATGACGTTGGAAATTAATATCATTGGGATTCGAAACTAGCATCCATGATAGAAGGTTAGTTAAGATATGAACTTTTGGGTATAGTGTTTGATACTAGGAGATAAGAGATTATACCTGGGATGGCCGACCAGTTTGTAATCTTCAATTCCAAATAGTTAAGCATTGAACTTTAGATTGAGAATTGAACCTTAGGTACTTTGTTTATGTTGGAAATGTGCTTGACTAGTGTGGTATTGATGAAGTAAGAATTTATATACTGTAGGATGATAGGTGAACACAAGGAAGGAAAAGAACCTATGAAAGAGGGAAGCAAGGAATCTTTAAAAGAAAGGATTAAGGTTCTAGAGCAAGAAAAGGCAAGTATACTGGAGTTATGCCAACACCATGAGGAGCGATTGTATGACATGCATAAGGCATTGAGCAAAAGGAGAGCAAAGATATATCATTTAAAAACGTTGATTGGGGTAAGGAACTACACTGTAGAAAAGCATATGGAAGAAAATGAACGAGAAGGTGAACGGGTAAAAATGGCTGAAGGACAAATAGAGAAACTCTGCATAGTGTAGGCACAGATGGAAAAAACCTTTAGGGCATTGGAGTCGGACCATTAAAAGATTGTTAATATGACACATATGATTATGGATGAGGTTAGATTGATGCTGGCACATTATGGAAGTTTCGCAGATCGGATCATAAAGGTTGGGGTAACATCAGAGGCTGGACCTTTCGAAGTTCAACCTACCTTAGAGTTGGGGCATAGATAATGTATTCGTATCGAGGAGGTACTTGAAAAGAACTTTGAGGAGGAGCTTGTACATGAGCTCCTGGCTGAGGCATCACAAATCATTATGGAAGACGAATTTTAGGAATTTGAAAAAGAAGATGATGATATGGACATAGATATAAATGAGGAAGATCAGGTGGATGAGGATGAAAATACAGAATTTGAGATTACTGATATGGAGGATTAGAGTTGGAGGTCCTTGTGTGTGTAGTAGTATTTGTAAATATGTACAAATGTTATAGTATTAGCTTTTGATCATTAGAATAGATAGAAAGGGCTAAGGTTAACCAAACTTATGGGGTAATGCCCTAACATACCTTGTCATTTTGTCTATGACTAGGCATATAGTTAGCTTAGCAAATTTTGGAATTTTGACCTTGTATATATGTTGATGTAACAACTGCTAATGCTAACTTGGAATGCTAATAAAGTTTTATCGTTTATTGCTAAATGAATAGAATTTTATTATCATGAATTTTACATAACTTTGTTTTAACACTTTTATGCAAGTTTAAAGGAGTTTGAAAGTATTGATGATAACCTTAGATATTGTTGCACAGCTTGATAATTGCAGATTAAGAAATATCTTGAATCTAATTAGACTCATAAGAACGGCATCACACGAGGGTTCTTATATACCCGCTCTGGCTGGAATAGGTCAATGATGAAGACCGCAAGTAAATGGGCCAATGAATAAAATGTTCCTAGATGGGAAGCACCTATTGTTCAACAACCATTACTAGATGAAGAAGTCTCACAAACCCCTCTGGTTGATCAATCTATAGATCCTATGTACCAAAGAAGGTAATGATTTATGTAATTTGGTTAATAGTAGGGTTAGGGTGGTGGAGCAGAAAATGCTAACGAGGTTACTGAAGATTGAGTGTCAGAGTGATTTTCTCACTTTCAACCTCCAAAATTCTTAGGGGAACCAAATGATAAGAAAACTGAAGAGTGGGTTGAGAACTTGGAAAATATATTTGAAAACCTACATTACCCGGACGAGTAGAAAGTTTGGTATGCCACATTATTTCTAGGAGGTCCTGTACGCAGTTGGTGGAAGATAATAGACCGTGGATGGATTACAGAGGGAATCCATCGAACTTAGGGAAACTTTAACAAGGAATTCATGGACAAGTATGTATCATTGGTGGTCAAGCAAGTGAGGGAAAAAGAATTCATCAATTTGATATAGAGAGCACTATCTATTAGTTAGTATGAAGCTACTTTTAGTCGATTAATCCAGTATGCACCTTATATACTTGTAGATGAAGACCAACAGACCCACAAATTCATGCAAGGATTATGATCGAAACTCAGATGGGGCCTTCCCACTTGTGATTTGCTAAGTTTTAATCGGGCGGTAAGTAAAGTGTTGTAGTTGGAGTCAGAATTGTAGGAAATTCAAAAGATCGAACATAAGAGGCTAAAAGAAAGAATGCACCCCAGTAGGCAGAGTAACATTAGGAAAAAATAATCGCAACTATAGATTGGGGGCACCAATTGACAAATACACCAGGCCAACAAAGCTACAGATTTAGCTTAAGGGATGGCATCAAAACAATGTAGGTTCTATGGAGGATTTGGCTTCGATGAGCTTAAGTATTGGAGAAAGTAGGGAAAATGTGTGGGTTATGGTAATGACCAGTACTTTGTTAGAGATTGCCTTAAATGGAGAAACCTAACATCGATAGGAAAAGAGAAACATATAGCAGGAGCCAACGAGAAACAAAAAATTTAAGCTTGTGATTATGCCTTGACTAGAGATGAAGCACTGGATCCTAATGAAGTGGTTTAAGCTACGATTTCTATGTTTGAAATTAATGGTAATACTTTATGTATCATGGAGCTACACATTCTTTTATATCAATATCTTTCTCTCATAAGTTAAGCATACAACCTAAAACTATTGTATATCGAATCGAGGTACAGACACCCTTAGGGATGGGGTTTATAATAGATACTAGGTACCAGGCACGTTAGATCAAGATAAGGGACAAAGAATATCCAGTTGATCTTATAGAAATGCCCATTCAGAAATATGATCTACTATTGGGGATGGATTGACTGTACCAACACCAAGCACATGTAAATTATTACGCTCAGTGTGTCCCTCTTGGGGACAAGGTACCAATACCGACCCGTCATTCTACAGATATAACTTCCTTGGTACCTATTATATTTGTAGTAGAAGCTAGAAAAATTCTAAAGGAAGGAGGAAGGAGGACAAGGATTCTTAGCGTACTTTATCAATAAACCATGAGATGGCTAAAATCGAAGAAGTGAAAATAGTGGTTGATTATCTTAAAGTATTTTCGGAAGAGTTGAACTCATCGCCACCTGATAGAGAAATAAAGTTTGTTATTCACACTCTTCCTAGAGCCATGGCACTAGTAGAACTCAAAGAGTTGAAAAGTCAACTCCAAGAGTTACTAGAAAAGAAATTTATAAGACCGAGCACTTCTCCTTGGGGAGGCCTGGTGTTGTTTGTCAAAAAGAAGGATGTATTTCTAAGGATGAGCATTGAGTACAGGGAATTGAATAAAGTTACTATCAAGAACAAATATCCCTTGCCACATGTGGAGGAATTGTTTGATCTTTTACAAGGATCTACAGTCATCTCGAAAGTGGATTTGACACAGGGATATTATCAGCTAAAGGTTAAGGTAAAAGATATATCGAAAACTACGTTCAATCCCTGGTATGGTCATGTTGAGTTTGTAGTAATGCCATTTGGTCTGACTAATGCTCCAATAGCATTTATGGATCTGATGCATTGAATTTTCCAACCATATCTATATCAATTTGTGGTTATATTCATTGATGATATTTTGATGTACTCAAAAACTAGAGATGAGCATGCTAAGTACTTACACATGGTTTTAAGAACTCTAAGGGAACACAAGTTGTATGCAAAATTTAGTAAATGCGACTTTTAGATAAGAAAAGTGGCTTTCCTTGGACACATCATATCTTAGGGTGAGGTAGGGATTGATTCCTCTAAGATAGAGGCAATAGTCAATTGGAAGAGACCCAAAAACATGACAAAAGTTTGTCGCTTTTTGGGTCTTGCTGGCTATTATCGAAGGTTTGTGCGGGATTTCTCTAAATTAGTTGACCTATTGATTAAGTTAACTCAGAAAGATAAGCCGTTTGACTGGAATGAAAATTATGAGAGAAGCTTTCAGGCGCTAATGAATAGATTGACTTCAGCTCCAATTTTAGTCGAGATGGATTAAAAAGATTTATTATGTATACGAACGCATCTAAAGAAGGGCTTGGATGTGTACTACACATCCAAAAAATTGAAACCACATGAAGAAACTATTGATAAGGTGCAGATGATCAAACATAAAATGAAAATAGCTTAGGATCAACAAAAACGTTATGTGGATAAGCGGAGAAAGGATTTAGAATTCAAAATTGGTGACCGAGTGTTTCTTAATGTATTCTCGAGAAAAGGTGTTTTAAGAATTGGAAAAGGAAAAAAGCTTAGTTCGAGATATGTTGTTCTTTATGAGATATGCAAAAGAATCGAACCAGGAGCTTATTGTTTAGTACTATCCTAAAGCTTGATGGGAATGCACGATGTTTTTCATGTATCGCAACTTCAGAAGTATTATCTTGATCTCTCCCACATCATTTCACATGAAGGTATACTGTCAGAAAGTGGCCCGACCTATGAAGAGCAATCAATTCATATTTTGGATCAAAAATTTTGAGAGCTCAAGAATTGAAGGATTCCTTAAATAAAAGTACTATGGCTCAATCACAACATAGAAGAGGCAACTTGGGAACGAGAAGATTTCATGCAACAACAATATCCCAAACTTTTCTAGTGGTTAGATAAGAAATTGGGAACCAGATTCTTTTAAGAGAGGGAGGTCTATAACACCCCTAAAATATATAATTGTTATTATTGTTACTAAAAATAAAAGTTTGGGCGTAAAAATGTAAATAGGAAAAAACTTAATTGTACATATTTTGAAAGTTTTGGGGGCCAACTTATGAATAATTTAGGTCAAATGGATTAATTCGAGGCACTTATTATTCAGAAGACTTAATCAAAAGTTGAAAGAAAATGCTGGTCAGATTTTAATAACTGAAAACTACCTTTTAAAAAGCCAAAACCCTTCCTGCACTTCTTCAAATTTACCCATGCAACCTACGGCTTCTTTTCTGGAAATTCCTTATTGGCGATTGATGAAACTTGAAGGTTAACCCTCCATTCTCTTCCTCTCAGCTCAGGGAACCCATTGGTACCAAAACCTCCCTAAATTGACTAATAAGTTAGCTAGAATTTGAGAAAAAAACTCGAGCCTCGGTGGAGGTAGGAAGAGCGTCACCGAAAGAGGAAGCTTGGGTTGGAGTAGTAGATTGAGATGGGTTTAGCTCAAAGAGCATCTCGATGCTTTCAATTTAGTGAATGGTTCGATGATGGGAGAGAATTTAATGCGGCAATGAAGGATGGCGAGTGAGAAACCCAGTTGGTTTTTTTGGCAAATTGGACAGTAAATTGGCAGCAAAGTGGGAAATTGAATAGGGCATATTGTTGTACGTGTTGAGATGTGTCTATTGGTGATGGTAGTCACCATTTCTTGTGACAAGTGATGGTGGTGCAGCAGAAGCTTTAAGACAGAATCTCCATCTCATCGTGGTGGTCACACATGTGGTGTTGAGTTGTGGTGATTGAACTTCGATAATAAGATCTTTGGTAAATAGTTGGAGTTGGGGTTATTGCAAAATGCCATGTATTGTTCTTGCTCCTTACCAATTCTTGTGTAATAATATGATATGGAAAAAAATATATGATTGGAATCGATTAATGGAATGCATGAGTATATGTATAATGCTTAGTGGACTTGGAATTGTAGTATATATGTAAACCTTGATTAACTTAGTTAAGTAAAGGATTAAACCTTAATTTTGTATATAATGATGCATGGTGTTGAATTATTAAAGATGCATTAATTAAATTAACCACTGTAATTTTATATTTGACCTTGTGTAACATAGCAAGAACCAAATATTATAGAAATCTAAATTATTGACTTAGGAGAAATTTATCGATTGAAGTAAATATGTCTTTTGTGAATATTGTAACGTTAATGGCTTAATTATTGTTTAAAAAGGTCAAAAAGAGTGTTCTGATGATGAGTTCGTTCTTTTAAATAGGTGACGAGGAGTCGGGATCCATAGGACAGTAGATAGGGATAGCATTTTTGTGGTGGTTAAGGTGAAGGTTAGCCTAACTTTCTTCTGGAAAGTGAATGTTTCTTGATTTTTTGAATTCCTTGTAATTCTCAGTTGAAATTGAATTGTGCTCATTTTGGTGCCCATAACTTTGATTGTCCTATCTGTTATTTGTTCTGTATGTCGTACAGCCTTGCTGGCTTCCCCTTATTACGTTAATTTTGAGCTTTGCAAATCCAATCGTGTTTTGCACCTTGAATTGAATCGTTCTGCATATTGTTTATTTAGCCTTGTTGGCAATTGTTTGTTGATACTTGAATCATTCTACATGTAATTTGTTTGGCATTATAGGCAATTATTTATTGATTGTATCAACATAGGGATAATGGATAGGGCCTAGTGCTTGGGTACCAAGCAGAATGCTTGGGATAATAGATTGTATCGAGCTATCATGCTTGGGTTAATGGAGGAATAAGGAAAATTTATTATAAATGCTATACCTTGGGCTGCTATTTGATTATGTTTTTAATCTATTTTGGGAGCAATAAGGATGGAGTTGTTTCCATTTGCTGAATTTGTTATCATTTATGTTCTAAGATAATCGTGTTTTTAATTGTAAAGTGCCGCTGATGATAAATATATTGAATTGTTGCTCCTTTTATAGTTTTTCTCTGATTGTTTGTCATATTTCCCTTACTAAATCATTAGAACTTACCCCTTTTTGTTATCCTTGTTCCCTTCCCAGATAGGTATGAATGAAGACGATGGGCTTAAGGCTTGCTCGGGGAGACCGTTTTGTAATAGATTAGGTCTTATGTATGTATGTATGTATAAATAGACTACACCTAATTATAGCGTTAAGACTTGAGAACGGTTGATATGCCTATATGTTAACTAGAAGATTTTTGGTATGTATATATTGCACTCTTTGTAGTGTTCTTTTGAGTTTAGAATTATGTTGCTACCGTTTGAGACTTCTTTAATTTTTGGTCGTTCGATTCTCTCTTATATTATAATTTAAGTATAAATTGGTGGCACCTCAACTTAGGAATCACCTTGGGTGAGGTGCCCCAATAACAAAGTATTTTATTGAGCAATTAATGAATTTTAAGTTTTTAGTTATATATAAGTGAGTTTTTATAAATAATTTATATAAATACTTTACTTATTTAGAGAAATGGAATATTTTTAAAAAAAAATTATAAATACAAGTAAATATTGAAATATAAACACCAAGTATACTTAAGTAAGACCCATACAAAAATGTAAACTAAAGGAATTGAAATATTACATATTTTATTAAATCTAATTAGGTCAATTTTATATAAAAAGAATAATTTTTTCTTCATTCATTTGATATGACAATTGATTTAATTTTACTACTTAATAAAATGATATATCTTAGAAAGTCACACTCTTCTAGATATATTGTTTGAATATAAAGCAAATGCAAATTAATTTCTTTTTTATCTAGATAAATTGAAAAAAAAAATACAATAAAAATTAAAAAAATACAAATATCTCATATATATACATGTGCAAAGCGCACCTCGCGAGGCGTGGTGCCCTGCCTATTAACATAATCAAATGTAGGCTTTTCCAATAAAAGTAATTTTTACATTGTTAATTCAAACCCATCTAGTTCATCCATATAAAGTATTTTCACAAAAAGAGATAATTATAAAGATGCAACAGAAACAACAGAGCTTTGAATATATGAAAATAACCATTACAAACAAAATTCTATAGAAATCTAGTAAATAATATCTTCATTCCCCAAAAAAACAAAATGACTGAAAGAAAACTATGGAGCAATAAAATATATAGACATAACAGTAGATAGCAAAATAAATCTAGTAATTACACAACTTGTTCCACAAAAAGTTAACCATATAATGATAGCAAAAACAGGTGTTTGATAATACATAAATTTAAACTAACAACAAGCCATGTCTTAAATGGAAGCACTGTTTCTTCTTCAATCACAATCCAGAGCCATATTTCAAGCAATAGTAAGAGAATATTTATGATTTATTTCTCTACCAGTTGGATCAAATATGTAGATGTTATATGCTTGAAAACCCTCTCCTGCCAACAGCAATCTTTGAGGTGGGTTTTTTTTTTTTCTTCTGGAGGTGGTTGGAGGAGAGGGGGTGGGGGTGGTGGGGTGTGGAATCATCAAAAACATCCTCAAATGCATTTTACTTGTTTGAGCAAAAGCTAAAAGTATATTATTTATCACTTTTTTTATAAGCAATCATACCTTATTCCAACCATTAGTGGTGTACTTTGCCCATGCAAATGGCATCATATAGAAATCAATTGCTGTCCTCTATCTAGTTGCTCTATGCACATCCATAATTGGTCCAGATGTGCATGTTGTTAAAAAGACTCTGATTAGTTATTAAATATAAATGCAAGCAAAAAACTTTCATATAATTCATGTAGCATATATAACTCACGCGTATGCTTCAAGCATGCATTCTCAACATTACTAATTTATGCACTCTTAACAATGTTGATCTGTCCATTACTAATTCTCCCAATTGACAGAAATCCTAGCCAAGCTTTGTTTCCACATTTAATGCACAGTTCATTACCCGCATACCATGTTAATGATGCTGTTAATCCCATTGTAAGTTCCTATAAGAAAAGTACATATTATAATAACATAAATTTATTTTCTTTTTATAGTTTTAATAACCTAAGAAATAGTATTAGTTGTTGTATAATAATCATGTTTGTGGTGCAACAAATACAAACTCATCCCTGCAAAAATCATAAGTTTTGAAAACAATATATTTAATAATAATAAATATTGCTTTATAAAAGAATTGCTATATATAATTTTGAATAGTGAATACTTATGAACCGGGATATTGCCCCGTGTCATCATCTGTTTCTGTCAACAAGCATGTAGAATAATTACAATTACTAAATGCATAAGAAGCATTAATCTAATAAAAATTAGGAAACAGAAAATCAAATTAGATTTATGTCTATTGATAGTTGCTAACCTGAACTGTCTTCATCAATTTGTATGGTTTTTTCTTCAGTTTCTTTTGAAGCATTGAATTTGGAAAAAATAAAAAATAAACACAAACAATTTAGTTTACAAATTATTAAAAACAATGTAGCTAAAATAAAAGTAACATACATATATAGCAAAGCAACATATCTCCTGAGCAACCATTTCGAAAACTTTTCTCCAATCATTCTTCAACTTGATTGATTTCTTTTTCATGTCTCAAAATCAATAAAGTTGTACATTTTCTTATAAATTATTGTAAAATATGGTTTGAAACTAAAAACATAGTGATGTGGTGTTCTTACTAAACTCATGACAACCAATATCTCCATCTGTACTCCTTAAATAAAAATTAGTGTTCGTAATCTCGCTCAATTAATTTTTCTTTTGCACTTCAGCTTTCCAATAAAAATAGTTTTCAAAGCACGATCCATTTGACTGCATCACAATTTATAATTCTTTTATTATTTTTTCAACCATTGATTAATCTATCAGCATATTTTTATGAAACATAATAAATGTTATTGTTAAACGCTATTGAAAAAGGCAACAGCCAACAGTTAACATGTTCATAATACAAGCTAACATTTAACTTTCGAATAAGAATGCATGCATAAAATTAAAAATGATATGAATATATATTTATTAATATATCTAATTCTCAGTAAGCCCAAACTCAGCAGAACAACTTAAAAATGTTTGCATGTCACCACCAAAGAGAAGCACAGAATCTGAAATAATAAGAATTAATTAATTTTCTCTAGGGAGAAAACAACTTTATATTAGTTTCAGTATGAATAACATAAATTAAATCAAAAAATATATAACAAATTAAAAAAAGGAAATGGCAACAATTTAGGCTATTATGTAATTGCTTTTATTTTTTATAGTCTACTGGTATATATAATTTTATTTTTTTTATAATTAACAAAAAATATGAAAATTGATTTATTTTTAATAAATTTCGAGCTTGCAGCCGCAACAAATTCTCTTAAAAAATATTTTATTTTCACAAAAAATAGTGAAGCTTGAATGAGTTACCCAAAAAGATCCAGTGTTTTCTTCTTCTTCTTCTTCAGCTTAAATGTTTCTTAATTTCTTCACATAATAGATTTTTCTTCCCAAAATTCTCATATTATCAAAAACTTATTCCAATCTTCTTTCTTGACGTTTAAACCTGGCTTTTGTTTATTAGATGCGCTTATGGTTCTGTTTTTCTTTTTTCGTTTTACGTTAGAAGACCTGGCTTTTTCTTTTCTTCACATAATAGATTTTTCTTATGGTTCAGCTTTTTCTTTTTTCTTTTGTTTATTAAATTTCTATAATTTTTTCAAACTATAACCCCAGCCATAATTTCAAGTACAAATTCGAAAAAAATTCAGAAAAAATATATCGGAAAATAACTTACCTGTTGGAATGTTCCTTTATTGCCGGTAAACTGCACAAATTTTTTTCAGAAGCAGCAGCCGTACTTGCTTCTGTTTTTTTTTTTTTTTGTCCGATCAGTTTGGGTCGAAATCCCTTGATTTTCTTCAACCACTTTTGTTCAGTTTGAGTATACTCTGAAGCAGATTTGACTATGCATTCTCTCTTTAATAATTTCAGTAGAAAACTACAAGAAACTGCCCCTTTTTCCATCGGTAGAAAGCTAATAATTGATTCCAGCACGAGCCTATGCTTTGAACTAACCTCCCCAACTGAATCAACCTCACTATCAGATTCTGCCCGCTTCTTCTCCATATTCATGTATTTTGCTAAGTTAGGCAGCCACCAGAACGCATAATTTCTCAAAGCATCACCAATGAGATTGGATGGAACTTCCCCACCAGGTTTGATGGCTATCATTGTTCTCCAATAAAAAGTCAATCCCCAATTCTGCTAAATCTTCTGCCCACCAGCCTTGTGCCTGGTGGCCTAATGTAAGTGGCTCTTGGATCCATTGCACAATACGTTGTCTTTTCCTCTTCTATAGTAACTGTGTGACAAGTTCACCTTTGATGGATGAGAAGAATTTTTGAAGCAATGGCCTCAATACATCTACCTGTGATTCCAAGATTCTCAGAACACATGGGAATGGCTTTTGTGCTTTGTAACTATTGAGTCCCTCCATCCATCAAGAATGCAAGAACTGAAGAAGGCTTCAAGCTTGTATATTAGGTTGCTCTTTTCAACATCTTCTGTCATTTGAAGGTATTCTGCTGCACATCTGATTGATACAATATTGTAAGCATTGAGAGTGATTATAATGCCATAGCAAAGTTTAGCACACAGTTCAAATGCCTCAATGCCGCCTGGAAAATCAGGTTGTTGGACTATTTGAACCTGTGAGGCTTCTGGGCTTTCTGAACATTGCCTCTGAAGACGCAAGCACTTGGATAGAAGGGGAAATTGTGGTTGTAAAGAGGCAAGCTGATCAATTTTTAGATCGAGGCTTCTGCGCTTTCTTAACATTGCCTCTGAAGAAGCAAGCAATTGGATAGAAGAGGAAGTTGTGGTTGTAAAGAGGCAAACTGATCAATTTTTACATCGAAAATAGAACCAATTGAATACATTGGAAATGGCCACGAAAATATTTACCTTGTGGAGTAAATATCTGCTTCCCTTTACTTGAATGATAAGATTACTTGAAACCTCTGATGAAACAGACCTATGCAATCAAGAACATAAAAACTCTGATCTTTATTCATCACATAACAA
>JACGDI010005522.1:562363-602821 GCA_014898725.1 Jacaranda copaia
AAAAAAATATTTAAAATTAAGCATCAAGATTCACATTAACTCTATCATCCTAATTATCTTTAATTTCTTGATAGCATTCAATGTCACAGTTTAACTTTCAAATTTTTTAATAAATCCTTAGATGCCATTATGCTTCAATTATAATTAGGCAATCTATTTGCATCCATTCTTATTAGAAAGAATGTATAAAAACAACAATTTTTTAATATAATAACATAATTTTCATGCTAAAAATTAGCTATCTGGCACTCAATCAAAATCTTTTTTAAATAATTGATTTTAACAACCTAACAATATGAAAAGATCAACTTAATTCTTACAATTATTGTCTCTTCACTTTTTTAGTTCTTCATTTCTTTGTAAAACTTTTATAATAACTTATAAACAAAAAGACTTAACTATTAAAAAATAGAGATAAACAAATTTTATACATACAAGCAACAATAGATGGCAAAATATTCCACACAGAACTGAAAAAGTTGTCAATACAATAAAAATCTTTCATCAATAAAACTATTTTCTTATATTATAATTGAAAAGAATAACGAAGAAGAAAGATAATTTTAATTGTATAATGTGCAAGAAGTCAAAAATTTGTTATCAAACAAAATCTTGTCCAGAAAAGTAACCTAAACGTCTTCAGAACAACAAAATATCAGTTTAATTTTTCTACTATATATTTTTTTTATAGCTACTTCTTTATATTTGTTTGGCACTTATAAGAATTTTAAAAAGAAAAAAAATTATTTTAAAAATGCAACAACATATTTTTGCTTATTTATAAATATTAACAGCAATATATGTCAAATATTATACAAAAGATCAATACAATTGACAATGCAATAATAATTCTTTATGAAAAAAGCAATACTTCATGCACCCATACGCTCTCTTATAACAACATTCATACAAATTTATATATAACTGTAGCAAACCAAGGACATCGAAATTGATTAAATAACTCTTACATATGTTAAGAAGACACAACAAAATTATCTGCAGCTCTACTTTAATCACCCAGCACAGTTCCAGAAAACCAAAAGCTGTGAAAAAATAAAATTATCAATCCGTAAAACATGCATGACACAAAGAAATACAAGCAAAAAATCTCTCAAAAATTAATACTGAATATAATTTTCTTCATTTTACCATATTTTTCTTTGTTTAGAAACCTCACCTGATCCAAAGTACTCAACAATATTTCCTCTCGATATACTCTGTGCAACAAACTGAAAAACTAAACACCAAACACTGGACAAAAATATACATTAAAAAGTTATGTATATTTTTATAGAAAAATAACGAAGGAAAATGATAAACCCATAATCCCAAAAGATAATTAACCTCAAAAACAATAATTTGTGAAAAAATGATCATCATAATCCAACTAAATGAAGCCACTCAAACATACCGAAGCAATGAAACAAAATAAAAATTCTAGAACAACCTGACTCTTAAAAAAGTAGTAGCCCCAAAACCCGTTCCCCAAACACCAACGTATAGAGCCAAATTAAAAGCACAAATATCCTTTTTCTTAACATATATCATACAAAAAATAGTCAAGAATACTTAATCCATAACACAAAACGGTAAACAAACTCTAAAACATTTACCCATAGAAAAAGTCATCACCATAGTCCAATTAAATGTAAAGAAGATACTCAAAAACTTATGAACCATCAAAGAAAATAAGAATTTGAAAAAATCCAACTCCCCACGCTAGAAAACTCTCGAAAAGCGCCGAACTTCACGGTTGAAGCACGCACAAAACTCTTTATCCCAAACAACCCGTTAAAAAAGTGTAATAAAGCTATCTTACCCCACGCTAATCAAAGACGAATCAGAATGCTTAACCGCTTAACCCATAACTCAAAATAAAAAACAAACTCTAAAATAATTATCCACCAAAAACCATCGCCATAGTCCAATTCAATTTAAAAAAGATACTAAATAATACACCAACTATCAAAGGAAAAATGAAATCTAGAAGAATTTTAACTCTGAGAAACGAAAACCAAAAAACACCCTCCTGAAAACCGACCTTCAAGTTAAAGAACACACCCAAAAACCATTTTTTTTTCAACCAGTTATAAGAAAGTCTAATAAGGCTATCTTTTGAAATGTTGACCAAAGATGAATCAGAAATAAAGTAATCAGAGTAAACTTTAACAAAAGAACCACATAAACAATGGTAAATCAAGCCCTAACCAAATCTAACCCTAAAACAATAATAAAAAAAGCTTGAAAACTTGTCTTGTGACTGAAATTGAGCGTCTACTGTAGCAGTTGTCGGAACAAATGAAAAACCTAAAATCCCAAGAGAAATCCATAGTTTCAGCAAAGAAAAACCAGCCAAATGTTGATGCGAAAATAATTTTTTTACAAAGAGAAAAAGATAAGATGCATACAAAGAGAAAGACAAACGACATCATTTTGCCCGACATAAAAAAGTCGGGTAAATTTTTGAAAGAATTATTTAAAAGTACCAAACCTATTTTTATATTTTTGAATCAGTTCTCATTTAATTTTTATTAAATTAAACTCCTTAATTTTGTAAAAATTTTAAATTTACTTTCTACCCACTTAATTTGACAAAAATAAATATCTTTAAGTGTAATATTTTCATTCATTTGTTTTCACTTTTTTATTATCATAAACAAAAGGCAACAGTAAACCCTACAAACATCAATATCATTTTCAAAAATAGAAAGGAAAAAAAAAATCACAAGCAGCTCCACGGCGAAAACGAGAAATAACCATCAACCCAGCATCTACATTGTCTTCTTCTCTTTTCATTTTCATCATTTTCTAGTTTAATCTTTATTTTTGGATTTCTTCTTCTTCTCAGTTACTTCTAAGTTTCTTGTATTTTTCCGACAATATAAACTAGTAGTGAAGCTGGAGTGTTCAATCAATTGTTGGGGAGTTGCCGCTACAAAGACCAGCTCGATATAATATCCATTAAGAATATTATAATTTTAATGGACATGTACATTAATCTCGCAAGAAAATGGAATGAAATCAACTCTAAGCTCTTCAGTTTGAGATACGCAGCTCCATATCAAAGATTGTACATGACATTAATTGATGACAAAGATGTTTTAAATATGGTCTTACTGCATTTGACATTAAAGATGAACATTGTTGACATCCTGATAAACCGAAAGGATGAATCAAGCAGCAGTGCCAAGAAGAGCTATGATGTTTTAAGGTAATACTTTCACAGAATCTAAACTGTACTGCAATTTGTAAAATTTTATAAATCAAGAGTTCTGAAATTGTACACCATTTATTTAAAAATCTTTCTTTACTTTAAAGAGTTCTATATTATACTTCATTGCAAATAAAATTGTGCTTCATTTGATAAAAATTGTACACTATTATTTAAGTTTTATACTTCAAATATTCAATTAAACTGTTATAAAAAATTGTACTACTGTTTCTGAGGTTTTATACTTCAAAAATTTGGAAATCATACCTCACTTTATCTAAAATTGTACTTTATTTTTTTCTAAAATTATACTTCTTTATTTTACCTAAACATGTACTCTATTCATTGATTTTCTATACTTCAAGTATTCTATTTAATGATTATCCCAAACTGTACTGCAATTGCTAGGGTTTTATACTTAAACTACTCCACTTTATACAAATTTGTAATCTAGTTATCTAAAATTATACTTCATTTTACATAAAATTGTACTCTATAATTTAAGTTTTATACTTGAAGTGTTCTACTAATGGATTATCAAAAATTGAACTGTAGTTGCCAAGGTTTTATATTTCAAATATTCGAAAATTATACTATACATTATTAAAATTGTACTTCTTTTTGCTGAAATTATACTTTATTTTATAATTCATTTACCTAAACATATACTCTATTTATTGATTTTCTACACTTCAAATGTTCTATTTATTGATTATCAAAATTATACTTCTTTTGTGGAAATTTTATACTTCGCGAGTTCTGAAATTGTACTTTCTTATATGTAAAATCGTACTTTCATTTCTAAAATTATACTTGCTTCATTTTAAAAAACGTGTAATCTGTTCATTAAAGTGCTATATTTTAAGTGTTCCAAAATTGTACTTCATTATATCTAAACATATAATTCAATTATCTGAATTTATTATAATATTTCACTTTATCTATAATTGTGCTTTTTTTTCCTGAAATTATATTTCATTTTACCTAAATATGTACTCTATTAATTGAATTTTTATGCTTCAAGTGTTCTATTTATTGATTATCCAAACTTTATTTCAAATTTTAATTTTTTTCTAAAATTATACTTCATTTTATACTTTATTTTACCTAAAAATATACTCTATTCATTGAAGTTTTATACTCCATATGTTCTATTTATTGATTATCTAAAACTGTAATGCAGTTGTCAAGGTTTTATATTTTTAAACTATCAAAATTGTACTTCGTCTTATACAAATTTATACTCTAGTTATCTAAAATTGTACTTCATTTTACATACAATTGTACTATATTATTTAAGTTTTATACTTCAAATATTCTACTAATGGATTATCAAAAATTATACTGTAATTGCTAGGGTTTTATACTTTAATTTATTAAATTTGTACTTATTTTTTATGAAATTGTACTTAATTTGTCAATCTCAAGGGATGCAGTCGATGAGGAGATTGGTTCGACCAATGCATCGCACAATGAATTGGCTTTAACTAGTAATTCAATTGATGCATGGAGGAATTGCATATATGGGGAGGGTCAGACATTCAAAGATGCCCAGGAGTTTAGAATTTTCTTTCAATGATTTTATTTCTTCAACTTTAGTTGCAATAATTGCTTTATATACTATATGATCACAATCATGGACTTGACTGATGGCAGTACCGGCAGCCTTTGGTTTCTTAATCAAAACTGACAATTCTAACTCCTCTAAAGCAGGGTTGAGGGCTAAAATCTATTACAATGAAAATAATTATCAAATTCAAATTCTTATGCAAAAAGCTAACAATGAATTATTACAATTATTACCATTTTTGCTATAATTTATTTCAATTTTTTCTTTGCCTCCTCCACATTATGTGGGAGTTTGCTATCCTTCCACCGGTAAAAGCGTGAAAACTCAAACAAACTCACTGGTAAAACTAATGAAGGGATGCATTCATAGACCCATGTCTGCCCTTCATAAATCAAAAATTTATACTCACTTGAATATAAATATAATTAATGTAGTTAGAAAAATGAAGCAAACACTTACCATCAAACCAACTGCGCACCCATCAATGTATTTCTTGATTTTTTCTCCACCTATTCCTAAATGGTTCTTCATAACTTAGACAAGAAAATTGTATGCAACTATGCCCCATGCATACAAACCAACTCTAGACAAGTTGTCCAAGTATGGTAGGAGAAATTGTGGAGTTCAATAATTTGATGTTGGAAATAAAAAAAAATTAAAAACAAAAAGTATGTACAACCTACAAAAATTATTCAAGTCTTCCTCAGTATCCTTATGTACATATTCCTCAAACTTTTTAGCTATTTCAGATCTAGTAATATCCTGTAGCTTTCTAGAAAAAAGATTATCAAAGGTTGAAGACTTCATCTTCAATGTTATATCCACAAATTATCCCACATATGGCAACCTTAAAACCGTAGAAAATTTAGCCGCAGAAAAAGGAACTTCAACCCTCTCCGAAAAATGAAATGACAATCTTTTTGGGTCAAACCTCCTCAATATAGCTTCAAGTCGAATGAAGTTTGAACTTAACTTGGGCATATCCATGTATATATAAAAAGGGGTCTTTTTCAATGCATCAAAATATTTCAACCCCATCTTGGACTTTACAATATTCAATTTACTCTGAAAAAATTGGGGGAAGCAACGAGAGCAGACCTCATAATGTCTTGGCTTGGCTGCAATCAGATAAAGAAAAATTAGTATATAAACAGATAATAAAATAATCTTTTTAGATAATGTGTACTGACAACTTGAATGTTTTGTACTACAGATGCTTCTAAAATTTACTTCAGAAACATATAATATATTATACTATACTTTCGGTTAGGGTATACTTCAGGGTTGAATGTTTTATATTGCAAAAGTTTCTAAAATGTATTTCAGAAACACATAATATATTATACTACACTTTCAGTTAGTGTATACTTCAGGTTTAAATGTTTTATACTATAGTTGTTTCTAAAATATACAACAGATATACATATTATATACTACACTTTCATTTAATGTATATTGCAAACTTGAATATTTTTGTACTAAACATGTTCCTAATATGTATTACAGTTTCACTAATTATATACTATACTTTTGCCTAATGTATACTCCAAACTTGAATATTTATACTACATTTGCTTCTAAAATGTACTGCAAGTTATATACTAAACTTTTTGTAATGTGCACTGCAAGTTTGAATATTTTATACTGCATTTGCTCTAAAATGTACTGCATGTTATATAATAGACTTTTCCTTCATTTGTATTGCAAGATTGAATATTTTATATTATATTTGCTTTTAAACTGTACTGCAGTTACACAAATCATATACTACACTTTTGCCTAATGTGTACTACAAGCTTGGATGTTCTCTTCTACAGATAATATACTACCGCTTTCAGATAGTTTTACCGTATAATTTCACCATAATATAATTTTAGGTAGGAAGAAGTATAAACCCCAAAAAGGTGAAATCCAACTTTCATACCCTTCAAATACAAATTCGAAACTTCCCATCTCACAACAAAAATTATTTGTATATCAAATTGATTCAAGTGTTTAATGACTAAAAAATGAATAAAAACCCTAAACACTGAAAAATCACTAACATATGAAACTACAAGTTCAGAAAACATACTTGTATTTCTTTTGCTCACTTCTTTTTGAACTCAACTTCTTTTTGCAGATGCTTTTCCTTCATAGTTGCAGAAAAATAACAGAAATTTTGGTGACTTTCTTTTTTCTGTTTTCGTTTCACTTTTTCTTCTCTCGTTCTCGCCTTAATAGCGGAGGAAGAATGATTTCGCACCCTTTTATTTCGTGCTCGAGAAGTGGTTTCAAGCAGAAAAGAAAAAGAGGAAATCGTTCTTCTTTATTACAGAAATACGTTTCTCAAGTATTTTTGTTGTTTTTTCCAAATACAAGGGTGTATAGGTCATTTTAAGAAATATGGGGAGTGATTTCTAATTTTTGTGAAAAAGTAAAAAGTTTAGTGTATAAAAATTCAAATGAGGACTGAAGACTAAAATGAAGTAGGATTAGGAATTTTTTTTTAATTAACTATAAATTTTTTCTTTAGGAAAAAAAAAAGAGAAAAATGCCAAAAACAACGTTGTTTTCAATAACTCATTTTCTTCAAGCCACCTGCTGTGGGCCCTTAAAATTATTAACAACAAGACTAAACCAATACAAGAAATAATGCGTGCGGCACAACCACTTAAAGCAGCAAATTAAACGAAAGGACGTTATTTTATTACAATTTAATTATAAAAAAAGAGATTCAAAAAAAAAAAAGTAGGCCACGCGCCAGCCCACTGTGTGCACGCGCATTCAAGCTTATATATAGTAGTAATAATATATCAAGTGCACACCATAAATCAACGAAAAACAAGAAATGCATATATGTGTATATATGTCTTTTATTTTACAAGATATTATGGCATTTAATTTTCTTGAGTTTTCATTAAGAAAATAAATTAGAAGTTTAACAATATTCAAGAGACTCACCAACCATTATAGCTTCCGTGGGGGAAAATGTAGACATATTGCCTTCGACAAAATCCGAAATGATAAAGAACTCAACTTTTCAGCAATGGCGATTAATGATATGTATTTAACTTCACAAAATGAAATTCAATGTTTACAAATAATTTAAAAACATATTTTATTTTGCATTGTTTAAATGCTTACATAATATGTGAATTAGGAGTGCAAATGAGTGGAGCTTGAGCTGAGTTTGACAAAAATTCAAAGTTCCAGTTCGGCTTGTCTATAATGTACGTGAACTTGAGTTTGAACTCATAGCTTGAGCTTGATAGACAAATGCCAACACTAAATATAATGCATATTTTTATACTTTAGATATAAAAGTGAATTTATAAGCATATGATGAATTTTAAGTTGGACAATCAGATTTAAAAAAATATGCATTAATTAGTTTAAGTTGTATATATTATACTCATAAAGTGATAAATAATAATATAATTTTAGAATCAAAATATAAAATATTAATAATATTGATATTGCTACTATATATCCAAATTGAGTTAATATTGTTAAATATAAAAAAAATCAATGACTTGTTAATTGTTGTTATAATTATTTTTTATAAAGTAATCATAATTTTTATAATCATATAATTTACAAAAGATTTATTAATTTTTATAAATTTTAAGTTTGTCATTGTTTTGATTTTTGAAGTTTGAATATTACTTAAAATATAAAAATGCACCTTTCAAGATAATAATAAATTATTATTTCGTATTTGCAATAGTAAATTTGAAAAATACGCATTAGTCATATATATATATCATATAATCTTAGGATAAATAAGTATCATATCATATGCATAATGAAAACGAACAGGATACAACAAGTTGCTAGTATAATGAGCTCACAAAGGAGCATAGCTATATTTCAAACCTGTACATATTTTTGTAAAAATATTTGAATAAAAGAATTTTTATTTTTCATCAAAATTGTCGTGCTATTATCGTTTACAACTTCTACAAAATAGTATCTTATTAATTATTAATTATTATTTAGTAAGTAATATATATGTGAATAAATAAATTATAATTTAAAAAATATTTTAGTATGTGGGATATATTTTTTAAGTATTTTTTATATATTGTTGAACACATGTATATTATATGTATACACACAAGTAGCTTTCGAGTCACTATATTAAATCTCAAGCTTGGCTCGATCTCAAACTCGAACATGGTAGGCTTGGCACAAGCTCGAATAGTATCAAAGTCGAGTTGAGCTTTTCTATGTCAAATCGAGCCAACTCGTGAGTCGGATAGGCTCAACTTGCACCACTAATTTGACCTTTATAAATTTGACAATATGAAAATGTTGAGAAATTTACCTACTAGAACTTGAAGAATAACGACTAAAACTTTAAATTTTTTATAATCCTTTTAAAAAACGCCATACCAATTCCAATACTTAATAAAAGTTGGTCAGAGATTAAGTATCACAAATCTTTAATCTAGTAGTGGCAAATAGGTGGATTGGATTTTTATGGGTTGAGTTTAAAATGGGTTGGGTTGAAAATGGGTTGGTTTGAGTTTGGGTGGGTTCAATATAAAAAAGAAAAAAAACATGTAAATATTTTGCTAAATGTATTGTTTTATTATTTTATTAAACTATAATCTTTTTATTTTTATTTGACATATGTTAATTAATTATTATTAAATCCTTATTAATCACGTAAAATTTAATCAAATTAAGTAAACTTATAATTTACTTATTATTTTATAATATTTATATTTTTTCTTCTAATACAAAATAACAATCTTGCTTAATGAATAAAACATAACTACTTAAAATATTTTAAATTTTTAGTACAAAATGTTTACATTGTACTTGACAAATTAAAAAAATTTTAAAAAATAAAAAATATAAAAATAAAAAGAGGAATTATGAGTTGAACATGGTGATGACTAAAGATTTTGGACATGTAGCCTTTTGAATCATAAATTTATTTTCTTGAAATTTAATAAAGTAATAGTTATATGTGGATGCTTATGTCTAATTTGTTATTTTATTTTGTTTAATTTTTCTTAAATTATGTTGAATATTTAGTGTGAAAAAACTTACTTTTACTTGGATTTGAAGCATGAAGTAGACGATCACTTAAATTAATATTGAATATTCTTTTAATTAAATTATTCATTCATAGCTGATTAATTGTGAAATAGTTTTTTTTAAAGAACAACTTAAAAATGAGTAAAAATAAAAAAAATTAAAGAATTATTTTCCTATATTTTTGAAGATTTTATTTTTTATTAATATTAAAATATTATATATATTTATAAAATTAAATATAATTATGGCGTCATTATGATATCACAATTAGGAGTAAAATAAAAAAGTTAGTAAAATTTTTTGGCGAAGTAATTATTTTTCATTTAAAACTCCTAGTAGGAAGAAATTTTTTTATAAATATAGAAAATTTAAATTAAATATTCTTGTAATTATGAAGGGAGAGAGAGAGAGAGAGAGAGAGAGAGAGAGAGAGAGAGAGAGAGAGAGAGAGAGCAAAGTAATTGGCGAGAATGGGAGAATGAAAGGATAATTTTGGATCTAAAATTGAGTTGAATTATTTAGAAATTGCATTTAACTCATTTTAAACCCATTTTTATTTAAAATCCATTTCAATCCATTAAAGTACAACCCATATTCAATCCACTAAAATCCAATCTAGTCTAAACCCAATCAAATTATTTTAAATTCAACCCAACCTCAAACTAAGTAGATAGAGTTGGAACTATGGATTTAAACCCAATTTATGCCCTCTTCTTTAATCAATTTAAACCAAATTAATGACTTGTTTCTTTATTGAGGAAAAGAGACACTGCATTAAATATCAGAGTATGTATATATACTTGCATCGTAATCATAAAAAACATATTAAGTAATCGAAATTTATCTTTTCTTAATTATAGAATACATAACAACAATTAAATTCATTGCTACTACACAACTAGGAGAATTGGTGCATACCCTATATCTATATATCACTATTTCTTTTCTTATTACTCGATCATTTTTCTTAATAATATAATTTGTCCCACTAATTTAATTAACAGCTGGTCACGTACTAAATAAAAACTAATGTGTGTACATGCATGATATCCAGAGAAATTGTTTTGCACAAAATGCCAAGCATATGGTAGGTTGAGAGGGAAAGTTCTACTGCAGTAATCAGCTACTTTATTTTGATAATCTTTTTGCTCTCTTTTTTTTCCTTCTCTTTTTGTAATGGCAATTTGATGAAATTTTTTTCTTTGGCTTCCACTTTTCTGTATTGAACAACAGGATTAATGCGCTGAGTTTGACAAAAAGAAAATGTTTAATGTACAAAGACTTGTACCAACACAATAAGAAAGCATAATATATTCCTAGTAGGTGGGTGAAAACGTAGCATAATATTGAAAATTTTCTTCGCCTGCTAGCTAGCTACTGGGACAGGGCTTGCTATGTTTAAATAACAACTTGCAGTTTCTGAAGTATGGTTTAACATTTTTAAATTATAAACATCCATTAGTCTTACACATATAGACTCTTAACAACTGAGAATTTGAAAGAGTCATCTATCTTCCAAAAATTTTATCTACTCGATCCACTCTCTCTCTATCCTTGATCGATGGCGGATACTGCAGTGACATTCCTGCTAGAAAATGTGACACAGATATTGAAATTTCCTGCTGTATCTGATCTCTGGGGCGGAATATCATGAGCTGGAGCAGCTGAAGAATGAACTTGGTTTATTCAAGGGCTTTCTTCAGGAGATGGCGGCGAAGAAGCCAAAGAAGAAGGAAGCCTTGGAAGAATTGGAGAAGCAGATTAGAGAAGTTGTTTATGATGTCGAAGACACCATAGACACTTGTTTGGCGCAGGCAGCGGCAGAAAAGGGCAAGCGTAGGCTGCATATCTTCGGCAGTACAAAGCGCGTCAACCTGGCAAAACAGGTTAAGTTCCTTAGAGAAGATAAGGTGAAACCGGTTTTCCACAAGGCCCGAATGGATTTTGCTAATTATATGCAAATTGGAGACGGATCTGGCACGCGCTTGGAAGAACCAACTGCGACCACGAAAGTGAGAAAGGTAAAACATATACTCACTTGAATTGGGTAAATTGTAAAAATAAAACTATAATTATGGTCAATTTGCAATATAAAAATAAAATTTGAAATGATATTGAAGTAGAATCAAAATTTTTTTTTAAAAAAAAGAACAACAGCCATCAAAAAGCACAGTTAGTATTTGTGATTGTTTGCATGGTGGTTGCGCCAATATTCCACACATATATACCATGTAAGTGTCATGCAAGCAATTATTGATGCTAACTATACTTTCAAATGGTTGCTGTCCCCTTTTTATTGATTTTTAATGAGTTTCAATTCTATTTTAATATCACTTTAAATTTTAGTTCTAAAACACAAAATGCCCATAATTGTGATCCTAATTTTGCAATTTTTCCCACTTGAATTCATATTTTTATCAGAATTCAATGGATCATGAACGACATAAATGATTCTTAATGTTTATGTTTAAAATAACTTTAGTTCTTAATTTCGAAATCATGACCTTATTAGCTTTAAAGTTATAATTTAGCTTCATGTTACTCCTAGAAATTAAATTTTGGTGGAATCTCCTGAAATTTTGATTGCATGATGGGTATACCTACCGTATATTGGTCGAATTAAAGTTCTCTTTTGCAGTTTAGTCCCTTGACCACTTAGATCACTTAAAAAAGGGGATTGATTCCCAGGTAATTCTCATGTAATTTATATCCAGTTTATTGTATCTATCTTTATTGTAATGAATTAGATAAATTAAAAAAACATAAATGATTTCCTCTTTTTCTTTCCTTTTCACATTGATGCTACTTTGAGCTGAAGGGTCAAGTACTCCGGTTGATTTGAGTAATTTTGGGCTTGAGATCTGCAACTGTGAACACACGTCAACTAGCCAAGAGGCCCCCGACTAAGGCACTCTAATGCTCAAGTTAGTTCCGGTCGAACAGAATATGGAGAGAGTATATAGTGAATAGTGTAAATGGCATTACCTTGAGCGTGGTTGGGCCTGTAGTATTTATGGCCTACTACGGGCATGATTTTATCCAAGTACCCTTATCAGGTATACTAGCTTTTTTCCCATGCCAGGGGGTTAGGAGTCATTCCCTGTCCAGATCCCAGTACTGTGCCAGGTGGCTCAATCTCCTATTTTTCCAGATAACCATACCAATAGGGGCACGTCCCTACCAGAGTTGTTGGCAGGGTTGTCAGAGTTGTTGGAGTTATTGGCAGCGGTTACATCAGCTGCCACGCATCACCAGTGCCGAGGGGTTCGACCTGTCCGATTTACACCCGGAGGTCGATTCATGTCGACCGGACTTGAAAGCTCAAACTTCTGAAGTGGCCCTTAAGTCGATACGGGTCGACCGCGGGACTTACCAAATGAGGTCGATACAGGTCGACCAGATAAATGTACCTTTGGGCCTCATGGGCTCTTTCGTTTAAAGCTAGGCCTATTGGGCCTACTGAATTATCCCATATCACACATATTACTAATTTTTCTTTTCTTTTCTTCTTTTTAATAACTTCAAGACTTCAAAAGAATTAATGTGATGAATTAGTCAAAACATTTGACAAATGACTAATTATTTTGAGACAAACAAAGTACCATAGTTATAAGATGAAAAAAAAATCATTCATTAATTAGATAAAAATTAGAAAAATATAATAAAATGAATTTTAAATTATATTAAATTATAACATTAGGGGCTGTATAATATTGCGATTTAAATATTAGGAAGTAAAGTAATTCTAAAAGTAAACATTATGAATCACTTATTAAAAAATATTACATATCTGAATGGACAATATCAGTTTTGAAAAAATCAAACAATTAATATACTTGTTATTCTCCAAATTTACCGATAATGGATAAAAATCAGATATTATAAGCTTATGTTTGCTGTTACCATTATGCTTTCTTTCCTAATTAATAATATTCAACTACATTGGGGTCTCTTGAATGTTATATCATATAATAAATCTTATGTATTTTAACTAGAAAACTACTCAATTTGTATTATGATCATTTCATGGAATATGTAGACAAAAATGCAGTTTTTTAATTTCCTTTTGTATTAATCTTTTGTAACACTTTGCTCTTGTACTATGAATACTGGCTATGATCATTTACCCCATCAACATAAAGGTCGAATTCAACTAATTATTAACAATTGTTAATTTTGCCTTGAAATTTGAGCCACAAATGATAATAAATGGAGGAAATAGTGCAAAATGGTGTGGAGTGGATGAGACGGATGTTGGAACATGCCCAGACATGCGTTGGCAAGACACCGTGCCCCCACTGGGATAAGTGCTCGAGCGCAGAATATGGGCAAATTGGAGTTGCGACCTGTGCCCTAATGCAGAGTGCATTGGAACTCCGTACCAGGGTGCAAGTTTTCGCTCGCCCTGGCATGAGGTTCACTATGACCTTAGACCAAAGTGCAAGTTTGGGAGCGCCCTAGCACAGTGAGTTCTGCTAGACTTGAGTTACGTGTGCTAGGGTGCAAGTTATGTGTGCCCCAGTGCGGTGCGAGGTCCATGGGCCATTTTATGCTATTCACTTTAGGTATTTAAACCTAATTTTCTCAAATTTGAATAGAACCAATGTGAGATGAAACCTAGACGTTAGATTCTATACTGCTTTAGAGATAGTTTCTCATAACGAAGTTTAAAACAAGGGTGTTGTGTGTTATCATGAGATTTGTGGGACTTGAATTATGCATGGTACTTTGATTTGGAATCAATAAAATTCTTTTCTTTGTCGAGTGCATTAGGCACATCACCAAACCACATTAAATCTTGTTGTTGGTTTCATCAAATTACATTACTATTATTTCTCAATTTTATTTTTGATCTTTCTAGTTTTCAACAAATTGGTATCAAGAGCCATGATTGATCAGGTGTTAGCCATGAAATACGAGGTAGATAAATTCAATGGGTAGAATAACTTTGGGTTGTGGAAGATGAAGGTGCATGCCCTTCTGTGTCAATAAGGTTTATAGAAAGCATTAAAAGGCAGTGAATTCTAGCTAAAGACACTGTCAGATGAGGAGAATGATGAATTTATTACGAAGGGTTATGGTACTTGAGTTTTATCATTGACAAATAATGTACTGAGAGAGGTCGCAATAGAAAATACTCCAGTGGGATTATGGTCAAAGTTGGAGAGCCTTTATATGACGAAGTCCCTCACAAATCGATTATATCTAAAATAATATTATACACATTAAGGATGAAGGAGGCATATCTATTACTCAACACATTGATTATTTCAATAAGGTGATTCTGGACCTTGCTAATATATATGTGAATATTGAAGATGAAGATCAAGCTTTAATTCTCTTGTGTTTTTTGCCTAAATCCTTTGAGCACTTGGTCACTACTTTGCTACATAGGAAAGATACAATTTCAATGGAGGATGCGAAGGCCTCCTTGAATTCTAATGAATTAAGAAAGTATGTTCTAGGCAATAATGATAGTGAAAATGGGGAACGATTGGTTGCAAAAGGGAGATCGAGAGAAAGTGGAAGGATTAAAGGTTGATTGAAGTCCTAAACCAAACTTAGAATGAGCGATAACTGTTTTAGGTACAGAGGAAAGGGGCACTGGACATGAAATTATCATGAATGTGGAAAGGTGAAGGATGTAGGTGAATCTTCTAATTAGAAATAGGATGATGTTATAGGAATTGTTGAGGATGAGTCATATGGTGGCCTTATTCTCAATGTTACTGAGAGTCTTTTAAGTTCAAAATGGATTTTGGATAGTGGCTATTCCTACCAAATATGCTCATGAGAGAATTGGTTTACCACTTATCAAAAATATAATGGTGGTAAAGTGCTTATGGGAAATGATGCTTCTTGCAAGGTTGTAGGAATTACCACAGTGAGGATCAGGATACACAAGGGTATGGTGAGGACCTTAATAGATATGCGTCATGTTCTTGATTTGAAGAAAAATCTAATTTCACTAGGTTCTCTGGACAAGAATGGCTGTGAGTACAAAGCTCGAGATAGAGTTCTGCGTGTTTTCAAAGGTGCACTGCTTATCATGAAGGGAGACAAAAGGAATAGCCTTTACATATTACAGGGTGGCACAATTTCTGGTACTACAATGGTGTCTTCATCAATTAATGATACTACGAGATTGTGGCATATGTGGCTTGGTTATATAAGTGAGAAGGGGATGCTAGAATTGAGCAATTGATATTTATTTTGTAGAGAGAAGACTGGAGAGTAGTATATTTTTAGTAAACAACATAGGGTGAAGTTTAGTATCACGGTTCACAGGACCAAGGGCACTTTGGATTACATTCACTTAGATCTTTAGGGGCTATCTCAAGTTTCCTCAAAGGGTGGTGCTAGATATATGCTGACATTTATTGATGAATTCTCATAGAGATTCTGGGTGTACATGCTGAAGCATAAGGATGGGGTGTTTGCAACTTCAAGTAATATAAGATTTTTGTCGAGAAGCATATAGGAAAGGGGATCAAATACTTGAGGACTGACAATAGATTGGAGTTTTGCAATAAGAAATTTTAGGAATTCTTTAGTAAGAACAGAATTGTGAGGCATCAGATAGTTATACATACACTATAGTAGAATGGAGTTATAGAACAAATGAATAGGACTATCTTGGATAGAGCTAGATGCATGCTCTTTAATGCTGGATTGTCCAATTATTTTTGGGCATAAGCAATTAATATTACTTGTTATTTGGTGAATAGATCACCATCGACTGCCTTGGACTACAAGATACCAATGAAAATTTAATCTGGGTCTCCTATTGATTACTTAAATTTGAGAGTATTTGGGTGTCCAACTTATGCTCATGTTTGCTATGGGAAGCTTGAGCCGAGGGCAAAGATTTGCATATTATTAAGCTATGCAAATGGAGTCAAGGGTTATCGTTCATGGTGTAATGATGACAAGGGCCCCAAAGTAATTATCTCTAAGGATATGATATTTGATGAGTTTGCAACGATGAAGGAGGTGGAGCAAGATTAAAGTAGTCAATAGGGTGTTAAAGAGAAGGTAAAGTTTGAAATTGACACTCCACAGGCTTCAAAGGAGAAATAGAAGGTGGTAGATAAAGTTGGTGAAAGCTTATTATCACCTAATCAGCAGAAGGAAAATAATTCACTACAGAACTATCATTTGGCTCGCGATAGAGAAAAGAGGCAGATCAAACTACCACAATGGTTTACATATTCAGATTTGGTTGCATATGCTTTGAGTTTAGCCGAGGAGTTTGTGGGAAGTCATCTAGTTACATACAAGGAAGTCATTTCTTGTTTAGATTCTGATAATTAGATAGCAGCCATGTGTGAAAAGATAGAGTCTCTACACAATAATAGTATATTTGAGCTAATTGATGTACCTAAAAGGTAGAAGATTGTAGGCTGCAAATATATCTAAAATATAATTGAGGGGATTCTTGGGATTGATGGTGCTAGATACAAGGTGTGATTGGTTGCTAAGAATTTTACTCAGAGAGAGAGAGTTTATTTTCATGAGGTGTTCTCCCCAATGTAAAGCACACTTCCATTTGTGTGCTACTTGCCATGGTAGCTTTATTTAACATGGAGCTTGAGTATATGGATGTGAAAACAACATTTCTATATGGCGAGTTGGATGAACAAATCTACATGAGTCAATCAAAGGAATTCGTTGTTTTTGGGAAAGAAAATCAAGTATGTCTTTTGAAAAAGTCTTTATATGGCTTGAAGCAATCTCCCAGGTATTGGTATAAGAGTTTTGATACTTTTATTACCAAGACAGGATATACTAGAAGCATTTATAATTGTTGTGTATATCATAAAAAATATAGTGATAGCTTTCTTGTATATTTGTTGTTGTATGTTGATGATATGTTGATTACCTCTATAAACATATCTGAGATCAATGTTTTAAAAGTTCAGTTGAGTGATGAATTTGAGATGAAGGATTTGGGCAGTGCAAAGAAGATTTTGGGCATAGAGAAGATTCAAAACAGACACTCGGGAATGTTATACTTATCTTAACAAATTTACATTGAGAAACTACTTGAGCGTTTTGGGATGGATAAGTCCAAGCCAATTAGTACGCCATTTGTAACTCATTTCAGGCTCTCATCAGATATATCACCTAGTGCTAAAGAGGAGGTGCAACATATGTCAAATGTGCTATATGCTAGTGCAGTGGGTATCTTGATGTACGCCATGGTGTGCACTAGACCACACATTTCACATTCAGTCAGTATGGTGAGCAAGTACATGTACAAACCAGAAAAGAATTATTGGAAGGCAATGAAATAGATCATGAGATATATGAGAAGCTCTGTAGATAGATGTTTGAAGTATAATCAATTGAATTCTACTGCTAGAATTATTGGTTATGTGCATGCAGATTATGTTGGAGATTTAGACAGCAGAAGGTCTATGACTAGATATGTGTTTTGTGTTTTGAGTTGTATAGTTAGTTAGAAGGCGACTTTGCAGTCATCAGTTGCATGGTCTACAGAAGTTGAGAACATGGCCTTAGTTGAAGGAGTGAAGGAAAGCATTTGATTAAAGAGGCTAATTAAGGATATGGGTATGAAATTCTGATATTACTTCAATATTTTGTGAAAGTCAAAGTACCATACACTTGTCAAAGAATCAAGCTTTCCATGAGAAAACAAAGCACATTGATATAAGATATCATTTTGTTCGGAATATGATGTCTCAAGGTGTTATTTCGCTTGACAAGGTTGGGATTAAGGGTAATCCAGTAGATATGTTGACATAAACTGTTCCAGGAATTAAATTCGCACATTGCTTGGATTTGATTACCATTTGCAAAATCAAATGATGGCCCTTTTAAGGGTAGGGACAAAGAAAATGAATGGAGAATTTGAAGTTAAGATGGAGAATTGTCGATTTTATCTTAAAATTTAAGCCACAAATGATGAAAAATGTGCCAAAAAGTGCAAATGGCTTGGAGCGGATGAGATGAGAATTGGAGCACACCTTGGAGTGTGATGGCAGGATACCGCATGTTGGGGCGTGGAATTTGGGCAAATTGGAGTTGCGACCCATACCATAGCATGGAGTGCACTGGCGACACCAAGACTCAAGTTTTGGTGCTCCTTGGAGAGGTGAGTTTTGGGAGACTTGAATTACGCATGCCGGGGCGCAAATCATGCGCACCCCAATGCAACATGAGGCCCATGGGCCATTTTGTGCTATTCCCTTTAGGTATTTAAACCTAATTTCTTCCAATTTGAATAGAACTCATGTGAGACGAGCCCTAAACGATAGATTTTATACTATTTTAGAGATAATTTCTCAGTACAGAGTTCAAAACAAGAGTGTTAGGTGTTCTTATAAGATTAGTGGGACTTGAATTGTGCTTGGCACTTTCGTTTGGAATCAATAAAATTTTTTTCTTTGTCGAGTGGATTAAGCATATAGCCAAACCATGTTAAATCTTGTTGTCAGTTTCATCGAATTATTTTACTATTATTTTTCAATTTTATTATTTAATCTTTTTGGATTTCAACAACAATGTTAATTTTTAAAGATAAATTGCATTTTTATCCTAAATTTTTATGAGATTACATTTATAATTGCCCCTTGACACATAAGCCATGCATAAATGAATAACTAAGAGTTAATCTATATATAATGCAAGCTTGAATATATATATATATATATATATATTTTAAGTTGGTTATATTGTTCCAAGCATATAAATCTATATATATATATATATTCTAACAAAGTTGCAGTCATATTTTAAATAAATATCGTTCTGCTAATGATGATTTACAAGAACAGAACCAAGAAAATATACAACTTAATTTGCTAATAATTAAATTATTACATGAAACACAAATTTAATTGAATAATTAAAATTTAAAACATTTGAAGGTAACTTGTAGGAAAATAAATTAATCCACAATTAAGGAAAAATATTTAAAATTCACCAAATATTTAAGACCTAAGTAATAACTTAACCAAGTAAATTCTTACTCATTAAACCATCATTATCTAGATTTTTTATTATATTAGCTCTTTTTTTTGTGTGATATTAATGATTCAAGATATTGTTTGTAATTAATTTTATTTGATTCCTTAGATTTTTTCTCTTTTTTTCCCCTATTTTCTTTTTGAACTGCTATCTCTTTTTCCCACTCAAAGTTCAGTTGTTGATCCCACATTTCTTTCTATTTTTGACCAGTAAAATTCTAACAATAGAATAAAATTATTAAAATAAAGTGATCATTCCTAGTTTCTTCAACTTCCTTTCTATTCTTTAGTATTGTAAGTTAATATTATAAATTTGATATAAATAAAGATCAATCAAAATCTTGCGAAAACGAAGATAAAGTTCAACCAACTGATTAGGCACTCATTCAGTAGATTCCATACATTATTAGATATCATGAATAAGCTGATGTAAGCCACGATAAACAAGTTGATCTAAACAGTTAAGGAGCAATGGGTTGTTACTGTATCAATAAGTATCATAGACATAAGTATTATAAATATCATTATAAGCTTTTGATAGATCTATACTTTCTATACCAATATGTATTTTGTAGTTAACTATTGTATTAGAGAGCAATGCAATATATTGATTCTAATCTTATCATTTGTGACTTTACATACTTTCAGTCAATCAGGCAAGACAGATTTGTTGGTCTTGAAGAACAGGAAGAGCTTATAATGAACTATCTGAACGAAGAAAGAGATGAGCTCGATGTTATCTCCATCATTGGCATGCCTGGCCTGGGGAAGACAACGCTGGCATGGAAGATTTACCAAAATGAGCATATCCAATATGAGTTCCCCATTCGCATATGGGTTTATGTTTCTCAAGATTTCAACAGGAGAGATGTGTTTCTAAACATTCTAAAAGGATTCACCAACCAAGATATGTCTAGTGTGGATGATCGTGACTTAGCCCTGACAGTTGGTGGTTTCCTGGCGAAAGCAAAATTCTTGTTAGTCCTGGATGATATATGGGCTGTCGAGACCTGGAATGAAATAGAAAATATCTTGCCGAGGAGCAATAGTATGGGTAAAGTCCTCATAACCAGTCGTCACAAGGATGTTGGCGAGCGTGCCAATGTTACTAGAGAGCCCCACATGCTGGATTTCTTAAGCCAAAAGGGAAGTTGGGAACTCCTCCAGTTAGAAGTATTTGGGAAGCTCGACGAGTGCCCTAATGAGTTGGTGGGCATTGGGGAATACATAGCTGGGCAATGTCGTGGACTTCCACTTGCAATAGTGGTGATAGGAGGAATTCTTGTGGACAAAGGTGTGATTAAAAGCGAATGGACAGAAGTGTCTGAAAACGTGAATATGTATGTTAGAGAAGATAGGGTGCATGGCCCATCAGCTCTTGTAGCATTGAGTTACGATAATTTGTCGGCTGACTTGAGAGATTGCTTTCTTTACTTGGGGGTGTTCCCCGAAGACTATGAGATCCCCGTTTGGACATTGATCCGCTTGTGGATTGCTGAAGGATTCATACAACAAAAGGAGGGACAGAGTTTGGAGGAAACTGCAGAGGAGAATCTGAAGGATCTTATCAACAGGAACTTAGTCATAGTTGATAAAACAAGTCCCAATGGCGAAATCAAAACATGTCGTGTCCATGATGTGATTCGTGAATTCTGCAAATCTAAAGCTGAAACAGAAGACCAGAATTTGTTCCAAGAGATAAAGAAATCCAAGGAAGGAGTTTTTGAGCCTCAAATCTTTAGCATACAAGAGTACCGTCGTCTTTGTATCCATTCCCATCTCTCCGAATTCCTTCAGGAGTTCTTCTCTAGAAAACTAAAGGCCCAACGCCTTCGATCTTTTTTATGTTTCTGCAAGGAAATCATCATCCTGGACGCAAAGTACATCTCAGTTCTCTTGGATTCCTCAAATTTGCTAAAGGTTCTGGAATCTAAGTCCATCAAATTTACTCAATTTCCCAAAAAGCTAACAAATCTAATTCATTTGAGGTACATCACTCTGTCGTGTGCTGACCTTGATGTTCTTCCTGAAGCAGTCTCTGAGCTATGGAACCTTCAAACTCTTGTAGTCGACACAATGTCACGTACCCTTGAAATCATAGGAGGCATATGGAAGATGATTCAGCTGAGGCATCTAAAGACAAAAGCTGCTATTATTCTTCAGGCCAAACAAAAGGATTTAGGTAGAGGAGCTGGTGAAAACCTTCAAACACTGAGTAGATTATTGCCCGAATATTGCAGCGAGGAGGTTTTCAGTAGGGCCTGTAACCTAAAGAGACTGGGGATTCGTGGACGCATAGCCATTCTTTTGGATGCCAAGTCCTTGAGAAAATTGGGTCTTCTTGATACCTTGAGCCTAAAAAATGATTTATTTAATAAATCAGCAACTGGAAACCCCCTGCCAGGCCTTCCTCCGTCCAATTGTTTCCCACCAAATATCAAGAGGCTGACACTATCAGCTACATATTTGGACTGGAAACATATGTCTACCTTGGGAATGATTGATGCTCTCCAGGAGCTAAAATTGAAAGACAGGGCATTCGTAGGACCATCCTGGGATGCTGTTGTTGGTGGCTTTCCGTCTCTCCAGTTCTTGCTCATTGCAAGCACAGATTTAGTTTTTTGGAAGGCATCAGATGATCATTTTCCTAGTCTTGGTCGTCTTGTGCTTAAAAAATGTGAAAAACTCAGTGAAATTCCATTGAGCCTGGCAAAAAGCCTCCTGATATTGGACATCGAGAATGTTGCCAATTCTGCAGTTTTGTCTGCCCGGAAAATTGAGCAGGAAAAGAAATTGATTCAAAGGGGTGAATTCAAGCTGTCCATTGGTCCTGGATATGAGCGATCAAGCCTCAGGTACAATTATCTTTTCTGTCCCTTGCCTGCTCTCCACTTCAACATTTTAGTTCACATTGGTTTTATGGACATTCTAAACTAAGTCTCAGCTACCTTCATCAAATTTGTCCAACTTCATAAGCAACTTCATTATGCATAAAAGTCCATGCTATATCTGAATCTCATTGGTAATTATGACTCCTTGATTGATCCGTGCAGGTAATACTAATACAACTATCCCTACAAATTGAGTAAAAACAATTGATGTCTGATGAATGCTGCCACCATCGTCAGTCAGCCCAACTGCGTGACCTTGTTTGCTTGAATAACTGCAGTACTTCTTCTTCTTCTTCTACCTTCCTTTTTTTTTCCTCCCCCTTCTCTCTCAATGAATAATAACTGCAGTACTTTGTTTTCTTCAATATGTGGAATTTCAACATGTTATGCATTTTATGTATGATAACTAGTGAGTTGTTTTCTCCTATATATTGCCTTCTTCTTTAAGTAGTGTGTTTTCTCCTATATATTGCCTTCTTCTTTAACTAGTGTGTAGTTTTCTCCTATATATTGCATTCTTCTCCCTGTTCGACTTGTGAGTTTCTTTCATGTTAACTGAACAAATTAAACTCTATCTTAATGAACTTCGAGTTGGAAGAATAATTAAAAACTCTATCTAAATAATAACTACTCTCTTTCTGGGGAAATGTTTTGAACAAATAGGATAAGTAGTGTTTTAGTTTTTAAATATATCAGTAAAAGCAATGATCAACAAATTATGAGCATACTTTTAGTAAACTAATTAAGTTACCACATAAGGCTAATTTAAAAAACTTAACAGTACTTTAATTGCTAATTCACATTGGTTTATCTGTCTATTATTTGAATGATATGGCTTTATATTTATAATTTGGAGGCATAGGGTTCAAACGCCAATCAACCTAAGTGCATATTATAGGTGTGTAAATTAAAAAACGAAAAAAAAAACAAAAATACCTATATATTTTGGACAAATTTTCTAAAACTAATTAAGAAAATCATAAGTAAAAAGCTTTTAAAGGATATTTCTATCTTCCAAAACATATATGGTGAAATTAAAGATTTGTAGTACCCTAAATCCTTTCGTCAATCGTTTAGTGATAGACTTAATAGTATATATTTCGATCAGAAGCATTATTAATTATATCATATAAATGTATCTTGATTATTTTATTCATTCTAGGACTATATGAAATTTCCTAAAGCCAAGCATCAATGCCATCGGATTTGGAATGCAAAATTACATAATTTGTAGTGAGATTTTGTCTTTTTAGAAAAAAATTGATATATATATATATATAATATTGGATGTTGGCAAATTAGTTATAATTGGTTTTGATTCTTTATCGACATTTTGAAGACCCACCAATTATGGAAGGAGATAAAATGAGATTTATGAAGACAAAATTAATGAAGAATGAATTGAGTTAAAAGTGAGCTATGAGCTAAAGACCAACTAAGACATGGCAGTGGATGGATAGCATCCATCCCACATTGGAATTCCAAGCTAAAAAATGAGCTAATTAAATAACTTGGATGTAGCCTTAGGTGTTGGAACCCTTTGGCAGTACTCAAGGCTTTGGAGGGGGGAGAACCTACATAGGTGTAAGTTTGATTTCAAAGAACCTTAGATGCGCTCACTGCTCGGTTGACTTGGCTTGGCTTGGCTCAACTTGCGGGTGTGAATTGGGGTGTGGGTGTGGGAGTGCTTGAGATCTTGATGTATTTTTTATGAAAAGAACATTATTTTAAAAAATAAATAAACAAATAGTGATAATTTGAAAATAATAATTATTTTATACAATTATTATTATCGTAATTAATTTTAATTTGGGTTTTGCGATCGAAGTTACTCCTCCAATAGCCACATCTAATTTCTTGAAAGATTTGCAATTCATGTCCATAGGAATTCAAAATAAGGGTCATAATCTTTATATAATCTAACAAATTTAAAATCATGTCCTATAGGAGCAAGCACTTAGTTCGTATAAATAAGGTGTTATCCAATCTCATTTCATAAAAAGAATATTGACATGGGATGGCTTACAGGCCTAGCCCAACAGCCATCAACTCCAAAGTCGTTCTGAGGCCTACATAGCATCTAAGGCTCAGTTAGGCCGTTGCCTTTTCACTTATACGGTAACCTGGGCTGAGCTACTAGACCATAACCCCCAAGTCGAGTTTCGTGTTCTCGACCGTATCCAATGAGATGCTTCAAGCTGCCCACTCTTTTCAACCACTTCTCTGGTCGACCTATACTCAACCAAATCGGTCATCTCGGCACCAAATCGTACCTCTGGCGTATTTAATGCCTGATAGGTTGTACGCCTCGGCATTAATGGCGCATGCCATCCTAGTACCACCTTTGCCTCCACTTTTGTCAGAGTACTATACTGTCCAAGAAAGTAGGAGGTAATGCCACTTAAAATAGTACAGGGATGGGAGATGACTTATAGCCCCCATGCAAGGAAAAAGCCATCTATACTTAATAGGGGCATTTTAGACATATCATCTACCTGAAGAAGGCTATAAATATCTTATTGCTAGCCACTCTCAAGGTATGCTATTTTTTGTTATACGTTTTTACTCTGCTGCTCGATTTTCCTACTTAGTAGTACTAACTTGAGCATTAGAGTTAGTTTAACATTTACTAATGATTGCATATCTTAGCCTAAGGAGAATTTCTTATTGGACCATTCGACCACCCTAGTCGAATTAGCCCAAACATTTACCCAATACACTAAAATAGCTTTCAATCTCATCAAATATATATACATATGCATAGTACAACATACAAATGCATCCTCTAGCATACACGTTTCATTAAGTACAAATATTCAAGTTAGTTCGGTTTGAAAGAGTTGCAAGCCATATTTAAAAATTCAAAATAAAGGTTATAACCTTTATATAATCTAATAAATTTAGAATCATGTCCCTAGAGGAACAAGCACCTAGGTCATATAACTAAGGTGTTGTCTAGTGTTATTTCATCATAAAAATATATACATACATACGCATAAAACAACATATAAATACATACTCTAGCATACACATTTCATTAAGTATTGAGGTTCAAGTTAGTCCAGGTTGGAGATTCGGCTTATAGGAGAGTCACCTTTGGCTATTTAGAGTCATTGTATAGGAGGTTGTCCGTCAGCAGTTTTCAAACACTAGTGGGAGACAGATAAAAATCTTAAGAAAGCTGCATTCGTGAAGGCCTTAACTTGCTACAATTTTTTTTTCCTTCTTAAATTCAGCTTCTGGTTTGATTTGTGCACTAAGTTTTAATTTCATTTGCTATGTTATATCATATATTTTGTTGTGTTATGACATATTTATATTTCGTTTCAAATTTATTCGATCCTATATTGCATTATAGCTGCCGCATTTGTGCTATTGTATCTTAAGGTTCTAGATGTTGCTCTTTTTATGCATATAATTCGGCAATATAACAATCTATGTCATCTTGTTTTCTTTTAATAAGATTATTTTATTCTGCTTTATGTGCTTTAATGTGTGTATATATATATGTTCAAGTTTACATTTCATATGCTTTGCTTATGGGACAACTATTTTGCTTTTGATTTGCCAATAAAATAAGTATTGAAATTGGTTAGTTAAGCTACAGTCTACTTCTTTATTTCGAACAAAAAAAAAAAAAAAACAGCTTGTCTCCTTCATTAAAAAATTTGACTTGTTTGTCTTTGAATTAGTTTTAGATTCTATTTGTTGAGAAATTCATACTCAATTTGGTATTTGTAACAAGAGCTTGAGTTTTTTTTTGCCCAATTCCTAAGCTTTGAAGGAATTATGTGTTAGTGCTTCACATTATATATCAGCATTCTAATCATTGTCTTCTTTATGGAAGTTTATTCTTGAATTTTGTTTTTAGACTACTGTTGTTGTTCCCGTTAATTTGTTCAATAGGTTTCTTTAACAAGTTTGTAGAATATTTGTTTTCTGCCAGTTGCAATAATCTGACTCTAGATTTAGAAAGAAAAATATTATACATGTTCTGTAGCCATCCAATTTATTACTTTTGCTTACTATAATAATTATCTGCTTATACTGACTGATATTGCTTGTAGAAATACACAATGGCAACAAACATTTAATGATGTGTCAAATGTTCCTAATAAGTCCAACGTGGTGGGTAGTGGTCGTGGAACACCAAATGCTCCTATCATGCTACCACTAGTTGTTGCTATTCTTACTCCTGTTGTAGTTGGACAAGTGGAAAAACTAGAAAAATTCGATGGAAAAAATTTTAAGAGGTGGTAGCAAAAAATGTTGTTTTATCTTTCCACATTAAATCTTGCACGGTTCTTGCATGAAGATCATCCGGCATCATGGGAAAATCCAAATATGTAGATCATAATGGCTTTTGGTGCAGGGAATCATGAGGATTTCCTAAGCAAGAATTACATATTTAACGGGCTAGATAATGCATTATATAATGTTTACAGTCACGAACTATATGATGAAAGAACTTTGGAAATTACTTGAGAAAAAATACAAGATAGAGGATGTCAACATGAAGAAATTCATTGTTGGTAAGTTCCTTTAACTTATCATGATAGATTCAAAATCTATGATGCATAGGTAAAATAGTATCAAATGATATTGTACGATTTGGCTGCTAAAGGAATGGCGCTTGGTGAGGCATTCCAAGTGGCAACATTGATAGAATAATTGCCCCCAAAATGTAAAGATTTCAAAAATTATCTCAAGCATAAGCGTAAAAAAATAAACCTCAACTCGAAGATTTGATTTTGAGATTGAGAATAGAGGAATATAACTAGCTTCCTAAAAATTGAGGTGGTGGCAATGCTTATGAGAGCAAACGAATGTGGTGGACCAAGGGCTATCAAGCAAGCAAAAATGAGACTCGTATAGCCAACAATGTGAGGAAAAGAAAAGATGTTTGAGGGGACCTACTCTGTTTGTAGCAAACTAAAGGGTAAGGCTAAAGACTGCCTAAGTCATCAACAAGGAGGAACTTCTAAGAAGGACGGGTCTTCAAAGAAGATAAAGACTGCCCATGCAAATGTAACTAGCTAAAAGTGGTATTTTATCTAAGTTGGATCTTGATACAAAAACTAAGAGTGAAGTTTGCATTGAGGCAAAAATAACAAAAAGTCTGTTTAAGGAAGTAGAGATAAGTACTGAAGCATTAAATTTAATTCACACTAGCATGTATGATTTAAAAATGGTGAGACGAAAAAGTATTTTATAACCTTTATAGATGATTGAACAAGATATTTAAATGTTACAAAATGAAGCAAGGATGAAGCAATTGAAGTATTTAATCATTACAAAAATGAAGTTGAGAATCAACTCGGAAAGCAAATAAAAATATTTAGAAATGATAGAAGTGGTGAGTATGTTCACCCTATTGAAGAGTTTTGTGTTGAACATAGAATGATTTATGAAATAACACCACCTTATGCACCTTAATCAACTGGTATTATTGAGCATAAAAATTGAATGTAGAAATGATGAATGCATTACTAATTAGTGCAGGAACCCCTCAAAATATGTTGGCAAAGTAGTGTTGACTGTTATCTACTCAATAAGATACTCTACAAGAAATTATGAAAAACACCACATGAGGTATGGAAAGGACGCCCACCATCCCATCAATATCTTTGAGTGTGGGGTGGAATGCAAGCTTCTTTGAAGTGTTTCCCTAGAAAAGGAAAAATGATAAGTAATATGTAAAATACCTTAAGAAGTTTAATAGTCTAGCAAAGAGTATATTCAGTCGAGATGTAGCAAAAGAGCTAGAATAGCTGAATCTTTGGAGTCGACTTCTTGACTTACATATGAGAAAGTGAATCATGGACATTTGCTGAGGCAATTACAAATTCTGAGGCTTCTTTATGCAAGGAAGAAGTGAATAGTGAAATCAAGCCATCATACAAAATTATACTTGAGAATTAGTAGATTTACCTCCTTGAGATAAACCCTGAGGGAGTAAATGGATTTTCAAGGGGAAAAAAGATGATGGTATGATAGATAAGAACAAGGGGAGACTAGTATTCAAAGGTTTTGACTACTTTGATATGCACTCGCCAGTGACTAGAATAAATTCAATTCAATTATTAATTACCTTCGCCGCTATTAATAATCTTGAGATCGATCAAATGGATGTCAAAATGATATTTCAAAATGGTGATATCACGGGGAAAATTTACATGGAACAACTAGACGGGTCTGTAGTTTTGACCCAAGAGAAAAAAGTGTGTAAATTAACTAATCATTATACGGTTTACAACAAGCATTTAAAATAGTGGCATCTAAAATTTGATGAAGTCATGATAGCCAACGACTTTAAGATTAAAGAGAGTGACAAATGTATGTATATTAGAGGTACGCCAACAGAATATGTCATTGTATACCTATATGTTAATGATATGTTAATCATGGGAAGTAACAATAACATTATCAAAGAGACAAAGAAATTGTTAAGTCACAATTTCATCATGAAAGGTATAGGTTTTGCTAATGTCATACTCAAAATTAAAATTGTAAAAACACCTGACGGGATAGTATTAACACACTCATGATAGAATTAGAATTGAATTGGTGTTCAATTATCTAAGAACTATCAGTGATAGTCAAACCAACAATTCTTTCACCTATGTTTGAGAGAGAATGATTTAGAGAGTTACATATAGTAACTAGGGTAAGTCAATCTACCTACTAGCATTCACCAGAATGACATACTATAAGCTGGAGAATCATTTATTATCCATAGCAAAGTAGCTCTCATAATAAAATTTTTCTTTAAGAATGCATCATAAGTAACCATACCTATTGTCCAAAGGTCATTCAATTTATCAATTAAAGGCTTCATATAGACATCTATTATGGCCTTCAAATTTTTGGCACAGGAATTATTCATGTCAAAAATATATAAGGTGATGTCATGCAAATTTCAAGAGGCAAATTATATGGTGTCACTATGATAGGCCAACATGAGTACGGTGATGTAGATTGACTGAAAGGGGTAAATCCATTAGTACACAAACCAAGTCTCACATTTATTGAGTCATTCACAAATTAAGGATGTGTTTGATTGAATTGTTGTCAAGTGTTCCCATATGATAGATGACACATGATACTATATGCTCGACGGTTCTCATGATACCATCTCATGTAAAGTGCTGAATTCATTGATGCATATAGCCTCTTCAATCCAGGGATAATAGGTAATAGTTTAATACTTTCACTGGCACATCCCAAAGCTTTTGTTTACCCCTCATTTGATTTGGAGTTTAGTACCTTCGTGTTTTGCAAAACTTACATTGATTATCATTTACATCTTTTTAATATACAACATGAATCCATTGACACAAAATAAATTTTTTACCTCACCAAACAAAGTCTATTGGCTAGCTTGCATACCTCATAGTAGTCAAAAGAAACACCTTTGAGGTGTGGCCTTAAGCATTAGTTGTAGCATCTTATCTATAGTATTTTGAGGCGAATTGATGTTACTCTTAATGCTAAGCATTTTTGCAACAACAAATAATGGAGAATAACATCCATCCCATGGTGGCTAATTGTCCTCAGTCAGCAGGTCAAAAAACCTTTGCACTTCTTAATTGGGATGTTCTTCAACATTGCCAGATTTAAATGTTGCAAGTTCACATCCCCACTTAATCCTTGTTGCACTGTATACTAATTCTATATATCTGTGCAAATCACCCAGGTACTAGTCCTATTGTCCCCTAGTGGATGCACCATAATCAAATGCATAATTATATATTTTTTGGTAAGGATCTAACTCCTTAATTACTACAACAAAAAAGGTCAATTGAGACACATTTTAAGTGACAATTCTTAAAAGTTGTCCCAATAATCTTGTAATGGAGAATTTTGATATAAAAGTGTCCCGATACTTCATTTGTTTATTTATTATGACACTTTTTAAAAAGTATCTTAATAAAATGTTTTATTGGGACACTTCTCTAATAATTTCATATTTGTATTTGGTACTTATGTTTTTCATTACGACTCTTTTCAAAAAGTGTTTATTGAATTCTTTGATAAAGATACTTTAAAAAATGTCTCATTTGTATTTAATACTTTTATATCTATTATGACACTTATCCTAAAGAGTCCCATAATAGTATTTAAGATTTATTAATGCAAACAAAAAAAATTAAATACAAATTAGAGCCTATTTGGTGAAAATTTCAGAAGATTTCATTGAGTGCTCCTTTTGGCTCCCTTTTGTTCCCAAAAAACTCTCTAATTAGCCTTGCCAAACAAAAAAGTAGCCTCAAATCCCTAGCTCAAGTTAGGTTACCATCTCCCTCACCTCTAATATTTTAGGTCTATTAAGCATACACAATTAGTGGTACTGTCTCTGTTGCCTGGTACACTGGGACTCTTGCTCTCTCATGCACATACATGCACAGTCAAAAAATAGGTGCTAATTTATTTTCGTAAATTTTTACATTTAATTTATGGATGGGTTTTCTGGATTTCTTACATTCTGCTACCTTTGGCTATATTGATTGCTTTATTAGTCATTGAAATTTGTTTTTTGAAGGCATAGTGTTTGGTGCTTTTAGAAGATGATGATATCTTATTGACTTTGTTCTATTAAGTAAGTAATTGTAAGATTTTGTGATTTGAGGATCGCATGTGGATGATTTTTACCCTACATACCATGCCCTTATTTTTTTGATAAAGTTGTGATATTAAAATTGTTATTAATTCATGTTTTATGTTTAGGTTTTTTCTTTGGCCAAGGTATCACATAGTTACTTGCCACCACTATAATTTTTTGGCTTCATTAATTCTTCTAAAAAATTAAAGGTGGTTCTACATATTCTTCAAGAGTTGTTTTCATTTGAATCATGGACACTATGTTGACGTGTTGACATGGTAAGTTTATATTATGTTGTAAAAATCAATTAGCAGGAAAATTAGATAGTCTTATACATGGATAGAAGTTATATTGTAAAATTTTATGACCATTAACTATGTATCTGGAGTTATTTTTAGTTGAAATCTTTTCATGTTGTTGCAAGTGCTTCAAAACTTTGTGAAATTTTTACTATATAATTGAGTTTAGTTTTGACAATTAACATATACTTGCTTAAGCCTATATTGTAGCTTTTCTTGGGGCTCTAAGTTAATATTTATCATCACATCATCTTTACTTCTATGAGACACATATCCACAAGACATAAGGCATCAAAATATAATAAAAATATAATAAAAATACTTTAATAATTAAGGCATCAAAATATAGGAAAAGTTTTTATTGGAAGAATTAAGCTGTCGAAATGTAATAAAAACAGTTCTTTCTCATAAATATCTACAAGATGTTGAAAATATTTTTGAAAAGAATATGAAATTATGAATGATCATGTTCTATACTTTCTACCTCCATGTATAATAGATTTGTTTCGTTTTACAATTAGGATATTTTTTCTTAAAAAAAATAAAGAATTACATTGGTGCAAGATGCTCTTATTGTTCTTATAATATCTCATAAAGTGTATTTATATGAACTCAAAAGTAATACAAAGTCATAGTTGTGATTTGTTTATTAAGTTTTGAGTGAACTAAAACCATGCATCAGTGTTATATATCGTAAATGTGGACTAACTCAAATGGTAAAACATGACTTCTTTACCTTGTTAATATTTTAAGCTCTCTTAGTTTAGTTTATTTACAGCTACACCAAAATGGGATTTCATTCCTCACGTTCAACTTTAGTTATTGTCCCCAAACTTCATGATTCATGCAAAATCAATACTTTGCATGGAATCAAGATTAATAAAGCGCATTGTTCTAAGACTAGAAAAATGTTTTCCTATTATTTCTACATTGAAATCCAAATGCCAAAGATATACTAGGGGTGTTACAGTTTTTATATAGATATTAAATTGCATTTAGGGACTACTTCTAGTTGATTAAGGTAAAATAAAATTACATTTGTACTTTCTTTATGGAAATTTACGATCATATATAGTAGTGATGCTGCTTAGAATTTACCTATGTTCAAAAGTAAGTTATAGAACAAAATTCCATTGCAGAATATTACTTTTTGGTGTTTTAGATATTGGAATGGCACCATTAAATTAAGCAGATCTAATCTTTGGAGCATGCAAGAAGAATCAGTTTGTCCAGACGAAAAATATATCTATAACTTGAGTTATACTTGGTGCAAGTTTTTAATGCTTTCAGTTTATTTTTGAATTGTTTAATATACTTTTAGATGGTCATTTTATTAATTTCCTATTCTTATTTCTAAAGTTTACGGCTTTAAATGTGATTACATGACGTTTTTCTTGCTTTACCATAAAATATCTTTTGGAAAGGATATGTATTTGATTCATCCTTTCATTTTCAAAATAAGGATCAAATAAGTACACTAAGAATGCTGCCTGGAAGTTTGTAAAAGAGAAAGGTATTGACATGATTGCTATAATCCCAACAATGGCAAGTGCATCCCTGCAGCCAGCATTTCCCCAAGTTCCCTTCTAATTTTGAACTTGATAAAGTGTAAGTTCCTTACAACAAGTGCTTATATTTTACTTCCCATATTTTCTAGGCAAGCACTATTTCGATAGTTGATTTGCCTAATATTGTTCTATGTCTTTCTTTGCTTTTGTATCACTTTTTGGAATTTCATATCTGTTTGTTATAATTGGTTCCTTTCTCAAGATCTTTGTTTGTTCTGTTTATGTATCTTTTGAGTTTCTGAAGGAACCATGTTTACATGTTGTAGTTAGTCAAATTGCTTATAATTTGCGGATTGGCTAATTATTGGTGACATGCAAATTAAATTAAGAAGTTCCACTTCATCTTTTCCTAGTAGAAGAATAACATGCCAAAAGTAGTTTATGAGTATAGGTAGATGTGATATTACATTGATATCTCTACTCCATCATGTAATATGCAAGTGCAGAAATGTACTCAAATGCTACGTATAGGTAGATGCCAAAGATGTTTCATATGGACACATTTTGGGAATTGAGAATCCTTTGACCAATGGAAGATATTGTTTGGTGGAGAGATTTGCACATTTTTCGAAAATTGTGAAAATATTAGATGAGCTATACCCTGCTTTCTGACTTCCTAAAAAGTAAGTTCTCACCAAAATCAACTTTTAGGTCATATTTGAATGACACTTCGAACTATACTTTGCTTGCCAACTTCAAAAATAAGTCCTTATCATGATTAGCTTTTGATTCCGCGTTTTGTTTGACACTTTGATTAATTAATATGCAGTTCTTACTGTGATTAATTTTAAGTTTATATCTTATGTGATAGTTTGATAAGCTTCTATACTTATATTTAGAATTCGTTTTTTTTTTTAATTGAATCTAATTCATATTTGGTTGGTTTGATAGGTAGAAATGGATGAAGAATGATGGAACTCTATTATTTTGAAGACAAGTTTACTTTTGAAACTATTATGCAAAATTGATTTGGTTGTACCAAAGAGAATTGTATGTTATTAGAGCTTTATCAGATGTATTTGGACAAGGGAATTTGGTTTGTAGATCCACTTATCTATGGTTCATTTTGTTTTGAAAGATGTAGATTACTTGAAAATACATTGATATATAATACTTTGGAAACATTTAATACAGGAATGTTTTTGAAATTCTTCTTTGGCATTTTTTAGTTTGATGCTTGGTAAGTACAGAGTTGCAATTTTTGTGCATTAGTTTGTTGTTCAATCCATTGTGGTTGAAAAGTGATAGGTCGTTGCTATGAATGAATAGTACCATATATTTTTTTAATACATTCTTTAATGAATATATATTTTAAATGGTTTAGCTCTGAAAAGAATGAATGTATACAAAGAAGTATAATAGGTACATACGAGCTATACTATACAAGCAAGCAATATTTTTTGAGACAGTTTCTTGTGCTTTAAAAGACCTATTTAGAGACACTTGCAATAACTTTTTGTGACACTTTATTTTGTCTTCATATATCTATTGAGACACAATGTCGTATCTTCAAAGAACACTAAATATATGTTATGACACTAAAAAATGTCATTATAGCATGTATTGAGACATTTTCTAATGTCTTATTAGCTTACTTATCAAGACACTTTATAGCGTCCTTTTATTTATATGTGGAGACACTTTATAGCATCTACTAAAAAATTTAAAGTGTCATAATACATGCTATAGAGACTCTTTAGGATGTCACATAATGAATTAGTTACAATAGTTGAAAAATATTACATGACATTATGAAGTGTCATAATATAAAAGTTTTAGAGACTCTATTATATGTTATAATATCAAATATTTTAGGGACACATGCAGCATCACAAAAAGATAATAAGACACCCACCTAAGAGACTCTTTAATCAACTGTTCCAACAAGTGAAAGCGTAATTTGTGGTGATGCATTTAGGTGCCCCCAATAGATATGTTTTCTAGTTGTAACTATGATCTGATCAGTAATAATAATTTTGCTTCAACCCTACCTCATACAAGTGCACTATAACAACCAACATTTTGTTTCACACAATTTGCAAGGAAGCCTTCTCACAAACTAAGGCAAACAACATGCATAATTTATAAAGTTCTTGAACAACCATAAAAAAACTCCCACCTAATATTAGCAAGACCAGGGTACAATTTGTTGTACATCCAAAGTCTATGTGGAGAAATATTATCCATCCACATCATTAAAAAAATTATGATTCTAATATTAATTGAGTGTAAATATATAATGGATTAATCACTTGTTTTCCAAAGAAGAAAATTATTTGAATTCATAACTTAATTGTAACTGAGTCAAACTTTTTTAGCAGTGTTTATATGGTCATATAAAGGTTTTTAATTGACTTGTAAATACTTCATTACTTGTCAAATCTAGGTATATTTTCATAAATATAAAATTTTAAGGTTTTAAGAAGGAACCCTTGAATTTTATGTGATGGAGACATTTATTGTCTAAGGGCCATGAAGTGGTATTTGTGAAAGACTATTGCACGGAAAAGAGTTGGTCATAGTCTCTTCTTTTAAACATTTAACAATTTAAAAGTTTGGCTCTTAGAGGTTATCATGGGAGGTTTCATAAAGGATTTTACCCCAATATAATTTTTCGCAAAATATTCCCTATAACTATAACAATCTGAATTTTTTCTAACATATGAAACAAACAAATATATCACACAAAGATTATAAACAAACTATTCAATATCATAACCTTTTATTACTCATAATCCATGCAAGCAAATAATAATCTAACAGCAACAAATGGGAAGACTCCAATCCTTCCCCCAAAGCCTATCTTCGAACCTAAGCCACCAATTCTAGATTCTACACTTTGTGAATGCTTACTATTCCAATATATATATATATATATGTGTGTGTGTGTGTGTGTGTAAAATTTCCATCAGATTGGATCTTGTGTATAAAAGGAAAGCATGCTTACTTAAAAATATGCAAAATATGAACAAATGAAAGAAAGAACAAACAAAAGTGCTGGATATCAACAATTGAAAGTACCTATGTCTTATCATTTAAAACAATAATTACAAATTAATTGAATAAAATACTTCTACGTACAAAAATTGATCACAATATATATATATATATATATATATTAAATCCTACTTTCCAAATTCCTAATAAGTAACACACATGATTTAACTATGTTTAATAACTAATAAGATTTCAAATTAATATAAATGGTCAATTAAATCCTAGATTGACCTTAAAGTACGCAAATTCAATAATTAAATTCTAAATTGAATTCTAAATTGCACAAATTGAACAAACAATAAATTAAACAAACTGAATATATAGTACAAATTTAATAAACTCTAGATTCAACAAATGATACCTTAAATTATCAAAATTTCAATAATTAAAAATGCATACATGACAGATAAAATTCATGAATTAAAAATACGAAAGATAAATTTAAACCGTAAAATATCCAATTTTTACAAATTTAAAAGTGTGTGCTCTTAAATCATACAAATTAAATTATAAAATCTCAATCATTTTCAATCATTATAAATGCATAAACATCAAACATTATAACTAACAAATTAAAATCATGCATAACAAATTTATAATTAAAAAAGTTGGGGGAAGGAGGGTTGGCGAAATGAGGAGGGGGACATGGCCGCGGCGGCGAAATGACAGTGGGCGTGCATGACTAGCAAGTGTCGTTGGTGGTGAGCAGCAATAAGCGGCAATGGGAGAAAGGGGTGCGGTGAGAGAGACGCAGAGAGAGCGAAGAACATAGAGAAAGAGAGAAATAGAGAAAATAAAGTAAAGAGAAAGAAGAGCCCATATTTGGTAGATTAGGCAATTTTTTACCCATTCTTGTGGGTATCTGTGGGTACTCAAAAAATTATGGATAATGGGCCTCATTTTTTCAATTCAAAAAATTACAAGTAATTTTACTTGCACTCAATTTATCTGTAGCTTTTTGGTCTTTTTCTTTTTTATATATAATATATATTATATATAAATATTTATAATAAATTAAATTAAAAATTATATCCTAAAATAAAACCTAAATAACAAAACACTCCTTTCCAAAAACAAATGTTGCGCATATTCTCATAAATGCAACATCTTTTACAAGAACAACAATGTTTGATTAATATTTATACTTTCAATTTAATTTTTTTTGGTATGTAATGGAATTTAAGTTTGAACATTTGAATGTGATGTACTTTAAATTGATAGATTTTGAATACTTCAAATGTAAGTTTTAAACTACAATATTAGTAATCTGCTTTAGGTATTTGTTCAATTTAATGTTTGAAATTTGTAGTCTTTTTTTTTAAGTTTTATTTATTTAATATTTGATTAATATCATGTAAGTTACAAGTTGGACATTAATTTATCTTTAAATATTAAAAAAAATTAAGGGGTACCCATGAGTTACCCGTTACCCGTGAAGATGGGTAATGAGTGTCTTACCTCATATTCAATTAAAAATGGATAAATTTACCTATGGGTAAATTTACCCAATCCATTTTTACCTGTTACTGGGTTACCCATTGCCAGGTCTAATATTTGGGTTCAAATTTTTTTTTTTTGACAAATCAATTAATTAAATTTTAAAACATATAAAAAATATAACCACATTTCGAGGAACAATCTGTAGAAATATTTTATCCAAACTTCTGTCGGAAACATTTTTTGACGGAATTTTCTGATGGATGCATCGTTGGGACATATTTTGATGAATTTTAAGTGAATTTCCATCGGGCATCTTCTTTGTTGGTAATTTGTGGCAATTCCCTCAGAAATTGTCGATATTTCTCTAGTGTTTTATCTTAATAGCACATATCTTGTTAAGCAAAATTAGCAACTCAGGTATTTGATTGTACAGCAATAAGAGAGCTATATTATTGCATAGCGTTAGAGCTTATATTTATATGATAGAATTGTTGAAAGTAAGTTCAATTTTGTACTAGTTAGGCCAATTAATTTATAATTCAAAAGTTTTGATTAAGCCCATGTGCAGATCGTCTAGCTATCATTCAGCACTTGTGTTGAACATTGCACACATCAAGCCACAATTTGTCCACATAATGGCACACGGTGCATGGCCCGCTCTGGCCCGGGCTTTTGGTTTGACCCTCACTTGTCCAACACTTAACAAGCGTCATTTGTAGGATTATAAATAGATAGTAAATGGAATGAATAAATTGTATCCGTATTTGTATTCATTTAAATTTTATAATATTTGTACTTTATGTATATTTTTTAATAATATTCGAATTTGTATTCGTAAAATATTAATTAAATTTGAATACATCTGCATTCAATTATAATTATTAGGATACCTTCGTTTATAACTATCCAAATATATATTTACAAATATTTGAATATTCAAATCCGTTAACTTGTAAAACACATATTTTTTCTAATAAATTTCATTAGTAAAAAAAATTACTATATTTTAGAATGAAAAAATTACTTTTTCTTGATTAAGTTAATTTTTTCTAATTAATGATTGACTTTATGATTAAATAATATTAATAAAATAAAAATAATATAAATTAATTATAAAGTCAAGCAATAATAATTTTATACTACCATTTATTGATTCTTTATAATCCTTAACTGCTAATTTTTTCTAGTTAATTTTTTAATTATTAATTTATACTTGATATGGAATAACCCATGAGGCCCAATAGGTCCAACATCAAATGAGACAGCTCAGGAGGCCCAACGATAAATCTGTTTGGTCGATCGGTATCGACCTCACTTGGTAGGGCCTGCGGTTGACTTGTATCGACCTCAGGACTACCTCAGAAGTTCGAATATTCGAGTTTAGTCAACATATATCGACCTCAAGAGTCGCTCCGACATTGACTCGGATCCCTGCCATGTTTATTAGTCTGATAAGTTGCATGCCTCCGCATTAATAACACGTGATAGCTGGTACAACCGCTGCCACCAACTCTGACAATCCTGCCAACAACTTTGACAGAGACGTGCCTCCACTGGCACTGTTTATCTGGAAAAATAGGAGATTTAGCCACCTGGCATAATACCGGGATCTGGACATGGAATGACCCCCAACCCCTAGCAAAGACAAAAGCCAGTACACCTGTTAAGGGTATAGGGTACTTGAGTCAAATCACGTCTACAGAAAGCTATAATTACTCTAGGCCCAACCACGCTCAAGATAATGCTACATATACTACAAGCTTTACATTCTCTGTACTCTGTTTGATCTCCCCATTTCGATCAGAACTAACTTGAGCGTCGGAGTGTCTTAGCCGGAGGCACCTCGACTAGTTTAACGTGTGTTGTGATTACAGATCTCAAGCCCTAAGTTATACACAATCTTGAGTACTCGACCTCCCTGATCGAATTACTAGTAACACAACTCCCATTTTCTCTATACGCAGTTTTCAGCAACATCAATACTTATATTCATTTATATATAGATTATGAGATTTCATATTGAAAAATAAAATAATCTATTATGTAATATATTATATATGACAATTTTTTAAAATATTATTTGTATATTAACATACATGAAAAATTAGAATATATTATATGTAATAATTTTTTAAATATTATTTATTAAATATGGATAATGAATTTAATTAAATTATGGACAATCGAATATATAAATGGAAATATCCAATGGTTATGCATCTAGAATGAATATTAAACTAATCGGATAAGCAATTACTATATTTATGTTCATTTACAGTTGAATATCTAATAATCGAATACAAATAATATTTGCTTTAAATGGATATAGATAATATACTCTATAAGTGGACGCAAATTCAAACAATAAACGAATTTTCGAATATCCATTTATAAGCCTAGCATATTTATGTGTTTTACCGAGCCATGACACTCATTGCGCACTGTCAAACTCATCTACCATTCCAGTGGCAACCGACATCCAAGGCAGTACAATAGGATACTAACCTCTGAATACTTCAAACTTTTGTGTCATCTTTGGCCGCGTTATCTTCCAGTATCATATTGTTGGAGTCATATGTTCCAATCATTTTAATCAAATAAAATTATAATTTTTGTTTTGTAACTTTGTTTAATATATATTTTTGTTTTATAAATTATAAAATAATAATTTTAGTCCTACAAATATTAAAAAATTATCCTTTTTAACTATTTTTCTCCTAGAGTCGGTGAAATTTGTTGGGCAAGTTGACATGGCTCATTGGGCGTGTGGCAATTTGAAAGTTTTGCCATATTAGCAAAAAATAAATGCTAACTTGTATAAGTGGAAAACTTAGTTGGTTTTTTTTTTTTTTTTTTT
>JACGDI010005522.1:615054-694162 GCA_014898725.1 Jacaranda copaia
CCCCCCCCCCCCCTGCGTGTATGGATGGTTTTTTGTATTGTTGCTTATCTATAATGTTTGGATTTTTGATTGAATTTTCATTGGGTTATTTTATTTTGTTCTTTTCCTTGTTTTGCTTGGATGCTTTCTTGAGTTTTTGGTGTCCAGAATTTCCGCTGTATTTCTTTTCCCTTATAAACACTCAGTCATTTGCGTTTCTTTTCACGGAACTCATCAGGTTGGTTTTTAGGTATGGGCTTACTTTCCTTTTGGTTTTTCTGTGGACGATGATGATAAGTGAGATTGGATGCCAGAGGAGGTTGAGGAACAAAATCAGCAGGATGACGTTGCATAGTTTTCGATCTTATAAAAGATGAAAAGGAAAATAAAGTAAGTGTTTATTAAATTTTTAAGCCGAAATTCCAGTATACTTGAGTTGGAAGTGCTTTATGTGAAACTTTTTTGGGGTTTGGTTGGTTGGTTTTTGAAAATACTTACTGAGGCGTGTGATGAGCAAAATAAAGGTGCTGGAAAGATAGTGGAATAGTGGGGCAAGCAGGAATCCTCTAAATTCGACCAAGAGTGGACCCGATATGCTTATTTTACTGTTTTTGAAGTGTATTTTACGGTTTTATTAGTAAGTAAAACTGATTGTGGTGAATTTGAGTTGGAATTGTGGCAGTGATGAGTGTTCATTCGTCTAGTAAGTTTACAAGCATACTTTTTTTGGTGAGGTGAGTAATTGCTATCACATGGAAATATAGTATGTATGAAAATTTTATTTCTTTTAGTGCTTATAGATAGTTGAAGCTAATTGCAATTGGGGTAGATTTGTTTATGGTATTAATGGTAAATGCAATGATTGAGGCTTTAAATAGTATTTGTAAATTGAATGCAACTTCAGGGTTCCAAGCTCTTTGATAGAACAAAAATCCTTTAGAAACCATCATTGGATTGCTGAGGGTTTGTTATTCTTTATGCTGTTGTATATATTGACAACTTAGTAAACTATATATCAGGAGATTATCATTTATTCACCATGTTGCAAAGAATATTTAAAACATAGTACAAGAAATACATTGTTATATGCTTGTTGAGTCAGTATTCTACTAATTGTACAATTCATTAATTATTTCTCTATAGTTGCAGATCTGAGAGGATTAATTATAAGTGCACTTAGGGCCTAAAACATAGAGAAAGAGAATTCATATTTACACCTAAAATATGTTTTAATCTTCATGAGTGAAGAATTCTTGTGCCGTTATTATATGCCAACATGCTTTCTTGTTCTTAGGTTCTGCTACTACACTGTTGGCTCTGGTGGAGCTGGACCAACAATATTATCAACTAGCTTTTTACTTCTGGTAGAGGAGGTAGTTGCATATAAGAAAGGTTAGCTAATGGACTTTGCTGATTTTTTGTCTATTACCTTCTATCCTTGATTTTAATCAGATAGTTGTTATTTGACAGGAGAGAAAATCAAACTGAAACCATATAGTGGAATGCTCAACATTGATTTTGGACAAGGAATTGGAAAGAAGGATGTTTTCCTCTTGTAAGTTTCTCAAAATCATATGTCCATAGCAGCAATTGTTCCAGATAAGAAAGCTGTTAGTTTCATAGGTGCACCTGATAACCTTTTTGCATCATTTGCGAATTCGGCTAATTATCTACTTGGGCTTTGGATGTAACATGACTAAAGGACTCTGTCTTTGCTGGATAATCCTGCCAATGAAATATATAAATCACTCATTAATTCATATAACACTCTCTGTGATAACTTAAATCTGTGTTGTTTTGGAAAATCAATTAAATTGCATCCTCAACTCAATTCTTCAAGAGATTTCCAAATTTAGATTAGGCTGCATTTTAATATGTCCTTCGTCATTAACATTTAAGAAAAGACACAAGAACATGGTTTCAGAGGATGCCCTTAAACTACATTTCAGAAAAGATGCTAAAAGATGCTTATACAATCATTATTCTGGAAACTCTGTAAAGGATAGTTGCAGAAGAGTGTCGGAGTACTGATTTTAGACTAAGATGTCATGAGGCGACCTTCACTAGCCATTCATCCCTCTCTAGAGTACTCTAAAAGAATTGTACTTTTCCGGAATTTGCTAGAGGTGAGAAGCATTCATGAGGTCCTCGAAGTGCCAACTGTCAGTGCATGTTTTGGAGCTGGACCGTTCTTCTGGAATTGGGGAATGGCAACCATGACATATTTGCTTCCAGCCGTATGTATATTAAATGCTTAAAATTGAATGCTTACAGTCCTCTAAATGTTCAATGACAATAATCATTTAGTCCTACTTGTCGGCATACACAATTATTATTAACTTGTTTTTTCCTCTCTCTTTTCAAAACAAAATATTTGCTTTATTTTCCAATTTTCAAATATTCTCATGATATTGACCTCCTTTAAAGGTTCATGTTTCTCTGTGTTGCATATGACTTTGTAAGATTCATAAATCTACAGGAGACCTTGAGAGACAGAAGTCAAATTCAACAGTTCAACTATTTGATCTTTTAGACATGGCAGTTGATGGAATCATTAGCGAGAAGGTGTCAATGAGGGTATGATTACTTTCTCACGTTGTTCTATTTAGTATGTCATTCAATTTATATTCTTATGGACATTTTAAATGCACGGAGATTTCTTCCGTTACTTAACATTTCCATCAAAGCAACAGGTTGACTTGGATTGTTCAGACAGATGGACTAGAATAGGAATATCCAGCCACAAATGACTGTCTGAGTAAGTCTTTCTGTGTTGGTTTCTGTCTGGTCTAGAAACTCTTCTCTTACTTCAACCTCAAATATTCATTCTAAAAGGACCATACTGAGTTGGCAATAATGCATTTTTCTGTACATCAGATTCTTTGTAAAAGTTAATAAATTGAGTAGATATTTGTTGAATGCAGCAATCAATTTCTTTCAGATCAGTGGGAATTTCAACAGCTGCGTTTGTCCTGGCCATTCTTGAAGGTAGCACACAGCATGGTGTTTGGTTTCCAGAAGAGGTACTGTATTAATAGATTATGTAACTATCCCATTAAAGAATGCAAGCCAGAAAGTTCTACTCTAACTGTTTTATCATGATTAAGTATGACTTTATATCAGCATGTCTTGGCCCTAGGTTTCCACAGTTCTGTCATTGCTTTACACAGCTGTGGACTGAATAATCGTTTCACTTTTATAGGGCTCCATGGATGTTTGAAAATCCTAAAGAGATATACGTGTGAAATGTCCTGATGAAATTCTTGTGGACCACGTCTACTTCAACTGTTCAGACAGCAAAGGTGCTTCTGCTTTTCTTTATTTTTTGCATTACTGACAATCAAAGTTATATCAAAATAGTGAGTAACATGTTGTGAATCAGGCAGAGTTCAAGCAATCCCAGTTCCATTTCATGCAGTTGCAGTGCATCTGTCATCCTTCTTGTGAGATCTGAGCATTGTTATTTTTTCAAGAATTAGTGAGCCTATTATTCTATGAAAGAAGAATTTTGATTCTTGTCAAATCTTGAATTCACTGAGATGTGAATACATGGAAAGACTTAATTGTCTATTCTTCATTCTTGATTGTCTGAAATGTTCTTAGTACAAAACTCAGGTTTTGGGATGTCTCAAACCTAGATCCAAAATAGAACACGAGCCTCCTGTGTTCTTTATTGGAATGTTTGTGAGAAATCAAAAGTTGCAGCAGAGCATCAGGTGTCTGCAACTGCCAAAACTATGCAATTTTGAGAAGCAATATAATCTATGGGCCACAAACTATCTCTCCTGTTCCTAAATCACTTCCAGTTACAAGAGTGCCGATTTGGGTGATGTTCAATCATTCTATGTGGATTTTAAAGTGAAGGCTGGTGACGGGATTGCCCAACTTAAGAAAATTGTGGCGCCTAAGGTGACTGAGGTTAATGACATTGATTTATCTATCAGGGGGTCTGGAGGATTTGGATCCGCAGGCATTTGAATTTTGATATTAAGGATGGTATATTTTCCCGGTAGTTGATTTCTATGTGTTAGAATTTTGTATTATGTGTGAAGTGAGGTAAGGGGTTGCTCTTGTGGGGAAAGGTTTTGGTTCTCTATGCTTTCTTCAGTTGTTTTGTCGAACCTCATTGTGGATATGCTGTCATTCCCTTGATATCATATTATATTGTAAAGTTGGCCTGATTTCGTTGGTAGGTAATTGCAAGCGATAAGCAAACTTTATCCCTGCTAGATGATCTAATTGAAGATTGAGTTTATATAATTGTTTCTTTGGTTAAATGCATGTAGCTGGGCCTTTATATATTTATATTCAGTTTTACGTATGGATAAGTTGTGATTTATTAATGTTTGAGAATCATAAAACAAGAAGATATTTGAGAGGAAAAAAAAATGTCTTCAAAAATTTTAGCCATTTGCTGCTCAGTCTAAAGTTAGATGCAGTTTTAAAAGTGGTTGATCTAATTTCTTGCTGAATAAGAGCCAAATGAGCTTATGAAGGGCTCAGAATTTTGTTGTTGTATAGTTTCTTATGAAGTCCTTGGGCTTTGGGCTGAGATTTGCTGTTGCATGGACTGTGGTCTTCACCTTGGCAAAATGTTGGCTGCTACTTTGCATGTTGTGATGAGATTTGTGCTGGACAAATGCAGTACATATTTTATTGTTGTTGCTACTGGAAACTTTGGCTGCTATTATTAATTTCCTTTCTGTTGACAATACTGAGATGCCTATGGTTTTGTTGGTTTGACTCTCTATGGCTAAGAATTCTTGATGTAAGGCTCTAATTTTTTGCTTGAAATTCTGCAGCTCAAGAACTTGAAACTTTAAGCAGCATGCTGGAATGTTGGTGCCCTCTTGGGAATCGCTTATATGAATTTATTACTTGTCATAATTGAAATTTGCTAATGTGCTAAGATGGTCTGTATACAGAGGGACTGCAAATGATTGATGGGATAAATTGGTACTAAAATTGGGACTTGGTTGATTAACTGATACTGGGCGGAAAACATATGCATTATATGTCTAAGAATATGTCATCTTTTACTTTTAAAATGCATGTAAATTTTTGTAAAAGAATTTGTAAATATTTTACATATGATGATCAATATACAGGGAGAAGAATCCGTGCAAAAGTCCCCACCTTCTGGTGGCTTTTTTGGGAAAAGAGAAAGAAAGAAAGAAAGAAAACAGGAAAAAAATCTTGGCTATTTGCTTCCTATCCAAAAGTTTCCCTCCAAAATGCAAAATTAAAATTTTCTAAATGCTTTCTTCTATCTTTTATATCTTCAAAACTTCTCCATTTTTTAATATATGCATGCATATATTATGTATATTACACATATTTTATTATTATTATTATTATTATTATTATTATTATTATTATTATTATTATTATTTTAACATTAAAAAAATAATTCAATTTTATTTTTACTTCAAAAATTTAATAAGAAAGTATTGATTTGATTATTATAATAGAATGTCTTATTTTAATACTTAAATAAGCATATCAATTATTTTTCAAAATAATTGTTTTACTATTTTCAAAATATAAATAAAAATATATCATATTCTTCAATTCAAAATTTACAATACCTAATATCACTTTCAAAATTCATTTTTTCAAAACATATAATCTAAAACACATAATTTGTATCCAATCATTGTCGTTGCTTTTCTAGAATTAGCGGATTGCTTCCTTGGCTAATAGGTTGGTTAAATTTGATATTTAACTCAACCAAGTTTATGGCCTAAAGAGTCACTTTGTTTCCTTAGTAAGCTCATTATTATCACTAAATTAGTTTACAATTTAAAAAATGTAAAAAAGTATTTTTAAATATTATCATGGCTTTCTAAATGTGAGAAGATAATAATATTAATGAGGAAGTTACTACTAAGTTTATGTGCAGAACTTTAAAGAAAATTAACTTTTAACATATAATTTTTAGATATTATCATGACATTTTAAATATGAGGAGATAATGTTAGTAGCAAAGAACTTACCTTCAAGTTTTGTGTATCATTTTTCAAATGAATTAAGTTTTAAATATATATTTTCATGCATGTATTAAAATTATAATTTATTTACTAATTTTTATTTTTATTTTAATCTATAGAACTACATAGTTTAATCTGTATATATACACACACACGTCATGTACATTTTCTCTGAGCACGAGTAAATAAGAAAAATAAATTCAAAAATATATGTATATATAATGTTTAAAGGAGTTGATTTTTATCCAAAATATGAACTAAAAAAAATGGTAAAACTTAAAATTTTGCATAAAAATTAAACAAAGAAAAAAAAGAAAAATAATAAAGATAGAAAATAGAAAAAAGGACAATAAATAGAGATCAAAATTTTTGTTCCAAATTTCTTACCCGTTACTATATTAATTCGAGTGTTGTAATTGGATTTGTATTGATTTGTGTTGTGTGTCTCTTACAAAATCTTCTGCAAATATAATATTCGGAAAGCAAATTTGCTTTTAAATATTGGGGCCAAGCCCTTTATTTACTGCTTCTGCTCGCACAACGAATTATGTGGGAAACTCAGATATGGCTACATCACTTTGGAATTTCATATTCCATTAAAGAGAAAATTGGTAGTTAAGAGCATAGAGACAGAAAATTTGCCATTTATCTTTCTTCTCTATCTGTTTGAGTGGGTAAACATGTGCCCTAGATTAACATTTTAATTCTTTTACATACTATATTAAATCAACCTTTGTTTGTATGATGTGTGCTCCTACTCCAAAATTTTAAGATATTGGCATGGATTATTGTGGTTAAAAAAAAAAATTATGTTAACTTCCTTTTGAGATTTTTTTGGGTTTCTTCTTCAGTGGATTTTCTTTTGTGGGAGATTTATTATTGTGTTATCTTTTATAGATAAAGTGTGTCATAGATGAATGTGGGTTTCTTTGTTTCATTGTAGCTATGTTAAAATTTTTTACGTTTTATTCTTGAAAAAAATGGCTGGTGGGTTTTGATTACTCAATGTTGATAATGTGAGTCTACTCTTTGAATTTTAGTTATGTTTATTTTTTCATAATTTTGCCTTGGAAAATTTGTTCTTAGTCTTTGTATATAATTGTCAATAATGAGGATGAGAAGTCTGTTATTAAAACGAACCCATCAAGATGTTTTCTATTAGTGTTCAGTTTTTTCCTTGTTTATGATGTGTATTGTAAGTGAGGTTTTTTTAAAATATTTTACAGCTGCTATGTGAATTACTGTGGTTGCTGGAATGAGATTCGTGCATCTTCCTGCTCCTGCTTCTGGATTGGATTTATTTTGATAGTTTGATTATGGAAACTATTGAACGAAATTGCTGCTGGATTGATCATAATCAAATCCAGAAAGCCTTGAGGTTGATTTTGCTGCTAATTGAACTTTGGAGTTGGGTTCTAAATAGCTGCAAAATGAGGGAAATGGGTCTTAATTGCTGAGCAGTGGAGCTGTTTCCTTGCTGCACGGCTCCTTTTTTCCATTTGGATGTTAATATGCTGTCCTATTTACAAGGCGAAATTTTTTGTTTCGATTGGTTCAGCTACTGTACTACTGGAGTGGCTTAAGTAATTGCTGAAATTCCGGTGCAATGAACAGTCGAACTTAGGCACCTTGGAAATTCTTTTTTTTTGTTGAAAATCTTGCTGGAGTGTGGGAACAATCCTTGGCCACTTATAGAGATTGTTGTGTTTATTCATTGCAGAAAATTGCGTGTAAGAGGAGTTGAACTCAGTATCTGTTCAAAATTTTGCTGCAAAAGCAAAATATTGAAACTGGGACTTGATACCTGCTTCAAGTTGGACACCCTCGGAATGTGCTAATAGGTCCTGGAGCACTTTGTCCCGTCAATATATCTTGAATTGGATTTATTTGGGGGCAAGCGAATTTCGCTGCAAGAGGCATGGATTTCAACTGTTTTTTGAATTGAAATTTGGGCTGAAATGAGGAATTGGCTGCTGAACCTCCTGGCACTTCTTGAAATTTGCTTCAAAATGCGGGAAGCCTGTCTATCTATAATTAGTTGTTGGTATTTTTTCGATGTATTTTTTCCCTCTTAGGGGAGATTAGGCACCTCGTAACATTGTAAGGGCTTGTTTGCTTGTATTGATACGATTGAATGTTATTAATAAGTGTATGGTTCATTATTTATAAAATATATTCTTATCATTCAATATTTATTTGCTTGTATACTTGGATTATTAGTTTGGATATAATAATTTTAATGCAATCAACTATTTGGATGTTTAAGATTTTAATTTATGATAAATGTGAAATATCCAAATCATCCCTCACCTTTTTTAAATAGCTCAAATATTTTCATTGAAATGGTTTAAATATATGTTGTGCATGTAGTGATTTAAGTCTCTTTTTTTTGACCTAGAAAAAAGTTTATTTTTATTTTGCAAAAATAATTAGCTTTCAAAATATTATTATAAGATCTTACAATTGTTTCACAAATTAAACTATTTATATTTGATGTGTTTATGGATATTAATTTGTAATTTTTCAAAAATATATTTATATTAAGTGCATATCTATATTTAAAATAATACTATTCATTTTTTAATTTATAGAAAAAAATTTAGTAATGAAATCTTATTATTATAGAAGACAAAGTTTTTTATAAAAAGTTTTTATTTCTTAGATAAATATTTTATAAAAATATTATAAGAATAAGTTTGATTATGGATATAATTTAGTATTTTCATAAAAACTTAGTTATATAAATCAAGTTTTAGTGATATATATATTTATTTATTAATTAATCATATAAAACAATGTATAAATATACATAAAAATATTGGTGTATAAAAATTATGCAGGGATAATTACACCATCTAATATGCTAATTCCAATGCTTCTAAATTTAGGATTATTAATCAAGTAAAGGGAGTGGGATACATAATCCAATTACTTTAGGATAGAATATTCAATCATAGGTTTCAAATATGCCAACAAAATATTCATTCTTATACAATCCTGGAAAGCAAACAAATCCTCAAGGAATTAAGTATTTTCTTGTTTAAATTTTACTCAAATGTTCTTGATCTGTAATCTCTTACTCCGCCCAATTATCTCTCTCCATTCCATGTTTAGCGTGACATGACTATGACTGTAAATGAATGTTCGAAAATTTGTATACCATTTGCATTAAAATCCGTTTATAGGACATACTATCCATGTTTGTTTAAAGTGGATATTATCTATATTCGACTAACAAATAATTGACTGTAAATGAATACGAATATGGTAATTGCCTATTTAATCCATTTAATATCCGTTCTAAATACATATCCATTGAATATATCCATTTATATTTTCGATTATTTGTAATTTAATTAAATTTGCCTTTTCCCCCTGATAAATAATATTTAAAAAATTATTATACACAATATATTCTAATTTTTTTGTATTTTGAAATATATAAATAATATTTAAAAATTATCATATATAATGTGTTATTATGCATAATAAATTCTTTTTTTTTCATATAAATCTATATATAAATAAATATAAGTATAAATTTGTAATTAAGAAAAAATAATAATTAAGGATTATGAAGATTATGAAGAATCGATAGATGGTAGTAGCAATAATTAAACAACACTAAATAAAGAAAAAAATGAAAAATTAATATATGAATGATAAAGTTATTTTTGCTTGACTTTATAAATAATTTATGTTTTAGTCACCTTATTAATATTAATTAATCTTAAAATCAATCATTAATTAAAAAAATAACTAAATTAAGAATAACTAATTTTTTAATTCTAAAATAAAGTAGTAGAATACTAAAATTATTAACTAGCTAAAGGGACATTAAATATTATAAAATATCTAACTATACTCTATATGTATAATATAAGATAAATATATCAATTCACAATTTTATTTTTGTAAATTTGTGGTATTATTAATTTAGAAAACTAATAAAATTTATCTAAGTATAAAACTTAAACTCCTCCAAAATATTAATAATATAGAATTTTTTTTTTATTAAAACTATTAATATCTACATTATAAAAACTAAAGGTTAATATTCAAAAGCCATTATAAAATCTAATTTTCTTTAATTATATCAAAATATAATATGCAAAAATGGATGTTTGTAAATGGATATTCAAATATTTATAAATGAATGTTCAAATATTTATAAACTAATATTTAGATATTAATAAACGAATGTATAGTAATAATTATAATTGGATACGAATATATTCGAATTCGGTAAATATCCAACGAATATGAATTCGAATGTTATTGTTAAATACCCATCAGCTATGAATACGGATATGAATACAATATATTCGATCCGTTTAATATCTATTTATAGTCCCAAGCGAGAGTTCACTTGCTAGAATTTTAATTTATTGATAAAGAATAGTTTAATTCTTCTTGCCTAAGAACTTGGGTCAACAACTATGATGCACGGATGCGGAAATGAAGGTATAGACACAATACCATATAAACAAGCAATATGGCAACTTAAGAATTTTAGGAGATTATACGGTTTTGACATGATTGTTCAAAATTTTGTAATTTTTTAATATTAGTGATGTGCCTCTTGCACTCTTTATACATTTCTTCCTAAAAAAATGTTTAGTTCTCATCTCTTTGTATTTGGTCCTACAAATTAGTTGCAGGAGAAATTAGTAGAGATCGTAGTAATGGGCGGAAACTAAGATGTTAGCTTGCTGAGACGTTTGCTTTCTAGCCTAAGATCAAACAGCTTTAAAGTATGATCTTCAACACATTTTACAACGAGAAGGAGATCTTTCTTCGTGAATTAATCAATAATTCCTCCAGTCTGATGCTTTTGGACAAGATCCATTTTGAAAGCTTGACTGACAAGAGCAATCTTGATGCCCAACTAGAACTCTTCATCCATATTATCTCAGATAAGACTAATAACTAATAACACCATGTCTATTATTGACAATGATAGTGGCATGACCAAGGCTGATTTGGTGACCAATCTTGGTATTGCCAGGTTTGGAACAAAGAAATTCATGGAAGCCCTTGCTGCTGGTGTTGATGTGAGCATGCTTGGGCAGTTTGGTATTGGTTTCTACTCTGCTTACTTGGTTGCTGAGAAGGTTATTGTAACAAATAAGCTTAAGGATGAAAACAACTTAAGCACAAATTCAGTTTATCAACTTGTTTGTGCAATTCACTTAAAAAAATCAAACAATATTACCAAAAAATGAATATATGATGTATCCAAATTGTTTAATTTTGAATGGTATGTTGGAAGTTTGAATACTAAATTAATTGATCTTAGTACTTGATATTCTTGAGTTGTTTTATTTATTTATCCTTTCATAAATAAATGGAAGATGTTATTTTCTTTATTTACATATTTTTTTATTTATCTTTTCTATTGAAGTCTTTATTTTAATTTTTGTATTAATATTCATATTATGAATGCATTATTGTTTATTGATTAAAAAAAAAAAGAATGTGTTACCATTTTACATGGAATTTTGAGATAATTTTTCAGGTTTCTTGCATAGAGATGTATGGAAATTTATTTACTTAATTGAGTATATCATTATATCTCAATCGATTACTTTTTAATATTTAAAAAAATTACATGAACATAAAAAAATTAGACGGAATTATTTCATTATTTTGTTATTTTCTTAAATTTACTATACCATTACAAACTATAGTTTCTTTGTTGTTTCTTTTTATATAATTTTTTTTGTATAATTATATTATGCCAAAATCCTTTTAAATTTAATAATATTTTCAAATTATAAAAATTTTATATCTAATTATTACAAAAAAATATTTTTGAAAAATTATATATAACATAAGAATATATATTTAATTATTTCGACTGTAATTTATTTCTATGATAAACCTGTATAACAACAGATATAAATTTATTTATTTATTTATTTATTTTTTTGACGTGTAGCTCCATAGGCACAGGTGCGGGCTCCTTTTCTAGTTTTATACATAGATAAAGATGATTGCCATCTATTTTAAATCTATCAAAGGAAAAAGAGTGGCAAAAAGTCAACAACTCATAATTTGATGACAGAATATTAGAACACACGAACATGTTTCCTTTTTCAAGTTCGAAGAATCAAATAATCCTATCTAACTTAGAAATCTGATTATGATACTAGGGTACAAAATCTGCCACCTTGATTTCTAATTCCAATACCCAACAGAAACACATATGACGCAAAAGGAAAGGTAATGATATAACAAACATATTATTACTCCTTATCTTTTTGATTAAAACATATATAGACATCAATACTTAACACCAAATGTGCCACAGAACATAAGCAATTTTCATATTCATATCAATTTCAGAATCTTGACAAGTCAGTACATGATTTCCTTTTCCTTTTTATTTTTGCAAGACCAGGACCTGATCCAATTTCTTGACAGCACAAATAGTTACGCCATAATTTGGTGAAAGAACCTATTGATGGGAGAAACAATGGTTTTCATATCAAGTTTTTAACAAAATTTTATATTTTTCACGAAAAAAACAAGAACAGTTTCCAACCTGATCGGAGATTTAACAAGGGGCATCGCCTTTTCTGTCGCACCATCTTTGAATGTACTTTCTGTAAGCAAACTAAACTAAAACCAAAAGAAATACACAAATTTAGATTTATTTCAAACCTACTACTAACTTTAGTGTCAGTAACTGCTACTAAAAGTAGTGGTTAGGGCTGTCAATGAGTCGAATTTTAATTCGAGTTCGATTTGAATTATATCCAAATTTTAGATTTTTTATTCGATTAAAATATTTAATGGATAAAATTTGATTATAAATATCTGTAATTCAAAATAAGTGGATTTGACATGCAATAAAGCGATTCGATCTGTTAAAGATTCGAATCTGAATTTTAATTGTTAACCGCTAGGCTGGGAGGTGCCTCCTTTCTGCTGAAGTGCTGCCCAAGTCGATGCCACAAGCATTCTGAATAATAGAAAATATATTTCTCAAAAATTCACAGTATTTAATTTTCTATAACAAACCTCCAATAAAGGTACAACTAGGAACCGAGATATCACGAACCACACTTAGCACTTTTATCACCCTCCTCATTATCTTATGTATCACCTAGTTTAGTATGTTTTTTTCACTCATTCTCATATGGGGCAAAGAATAGAAAATAATAGCAGAATAACAGTAAAATAACGTAAATTCGAATGAATTAGTGAGATTGTTTAGCAATAATATCAAAATGACAATTTTTCAAGTATCATGCAAGAGACGTATAGAGGCAGTAAAAGGCCCAAAAGTTGTGAGAAAAGGTCTCAATCAAAATTATGGGTGGTCCATCTCACCATCGTCCCATACTAGTGATGAGATTTCACCGATATTTGAGTTTCAAAGCATAAATATCTCACGGAGAAATTAATTGATAACAATTTAGCAAACATTTTCAAGTAAAAGTTGTTGGTAGTTCTCTTACCTTATTACTCCATTTTTGAAAACATGAAATTCCTTATTCCTCCAATTTTTGAGTGATCGGGCTTAGACAAACAATCAAATGTTAGACATGACTAGCCGCACGCCTTATCAATTCATAGACAGCTACCTCTAGTTGTTTATAAGTTTAGGTTGTGTACATCGTGTACGACTATCAATTGAAAGATCTGTCACCGTGGTCCATCCCGCCCAACTGTCTTTCATAACTGATCTTGGAGCCCATTCCCAAGAGTATCAAATATATTCACACTTGTCATAAAGTATGCCCAACAACATTTCAAATAATATCTCCTTTGCCATGTTAACTAATACACAATCAAATTCAGCACTAGGCTGGCTTCTAGAACAACATGGCTATATTTCAAAATTATTTTCAGCTTCCTCAATGCAATCGCCAATTTCACATTAGCGCTAGAAGTCAATATTAACAAAAGTGCTAAGTGAGAAGGGGTAACGAGGAGTACTATTTTCACAAACAGTTTAATTTATCAAAACTTGTGAGCACACCCAGAACTTAACAATTTCAAACAGGTAAGGGTTTCAAGTAGGTATAGTTTAAGAATTACCAAAGAGGAGACAAAATGAACTATCAAGAGTATCATAGGAATCAAGAATCAATATGTCATAGGTGAATGATTATTTGTAACAAAGACAAGATTGAACAACAATGACATATTTATCAACATACACATGTGAAAGAAGTTTCACAACAAATTTGATCCATAACGACTTAAGAATCCAGGGCAGTAGAATAATTTCAACAGATTATCAATTTTAACCCAAGAGTCGATGAATATTATAAAACAAATAAACAACAATGACCAAATCTCAACACAATCAGGATCAAATAATGAGGACACAATAGCAATTATATATGTTCTTTCCTTAGCAATGAAAGCTAATATAAACTTACCTGGCAATTCAAGAGGGATTCTTAGTTGCATGATCGCTTAGGTCCTAGCTCTCTAGCCGAATTGAGAACTGTCACAAGATAACTTGGGTTACCATTCTACCAACCCTCTGAGTCTTATTTATACAGGTAGTTAATGTCTTTATCAAACTTAGGGTAATTTTGATATAATTCTGGTGATTGGACTTCATATCCAGATATTTAAGATAGTTCATTTTGATAATCCTTAGTTGTTAGAAGAGTTCATATTCCTAATTCCTAATCAAACCAAAGTTCAAAGTAAATAACCTAAACCAATACTATGTTGATTTTTGAATCATAATTCTTAATGTGTTAAAATATTCTTATCAAACTCCTCAGTTACCATATTTTTTCATTCATAAATTCCTTAAGTTCACGATACACTGAAATGTTTAACATAGTCATAGGTCATTGTTGTAAACTTGACGAGTCAGTAAACAAGTCATCAAAATCTTACTTAAAGTACTAATGGTAATTCAATAATCCTTTTGAGTTGATTTAGTTCATCACTATAATAATTATAAGAATAATCCATAACTTAAGCTAAATTATAATTTACTGTTCTTAGTTCATTTTAGGATTAGGTTGGATCCACAACTTCAATCACATTTGGCAAATTAATTGAATTAAATTTGATTATAAAATTTTATCATAATTGGATTGAATCAAGATTCAATTTCAAGCTGGGGATAGCCCAGATGAGTCTGGGATGACATTCTGCACTAATTGCTCCAACATTGCTGCCATGTGTTGTTGTTGGACCACTATGTGCTGCTGCTAAAGATGGAGATCACCACTACCATTGGGTACACCTCGTTGCTAGGAGCAAAATAACCCAAATAATTTCTGATTTTGATAATGATAAATTGGTTGATTGGCCGTTCAAAGCTGCGTGAACACTAACCCACTACTGCCTCGCCACCAACTCAATTTCTTTGCCATCGCCGGTCAAGACACCAAATTGACACCAACACCACCTTGCCCAAGCCCTTGTGACCAAAACCCACATAAGCCCTACCTCGTTCCACCACTGGAAGTGGCCCAACTACCACCATCGCCGTGTCTCGCCGTCGCCCTCAAAATTCTTAATGATTCCTTTAATGGTTTTTATTATTTTTGGTATGGAACTACTCCAGAGGTGGGGGGAACTTTCTATGTGGCTGGTTTCAAGTTTCTCGGCAGTTTTTTGGCGATTTGCTGTTAAGGCAAGTCTAGGGTAGCTTTTGGGAATTAGACAAACTTTTGTCCTCAATCCTATATATAAACATATTTTCAGCCTTTTCATTTTGACCCCCAAATTTTTTGACCGACGTCACTTAAGCCCCCAAAGTTTTACACCACCTTCAATCTAGTCCCTGGATTTCAATTAACATCTCAAATTTCTATTTCTTACACATTGACCCCCTAATATTCTTAATTCTAGTCAATTAGGTCCAAACTAGTCTATTTTGAAGTCCTTAAGCTTTTATTTATCTCACGTTGGCCCTCTAAACTTTATAATTTTAAACAATCAAGTCCTTTCCTTATTTATAATTAAATCCTTCATTTTCCATATTTCTACCTAAACTTTTATTAATTTAATTTTGATCAACTTAAATTTATAAACCTAAAATTGAGGTGTTACATTAATAATTTTTTATTAAATTAATAGTCTTATATATAATATTAATAAAAAATTTAAAGTAAAATTTATATATATATATATATATATATTATTAACCCAATATCTATATTAATGTTTGTATAATAGTTCATCTATCTATTGATATAATGTGAAATAGAGGTTTAGTATTCAAATATTTAACTTTTGGACTAATATATAATAAAAAAGTTGTTAAAAATTCAAATATCACATAAATTTACTGTATACATACAATATTTTCTACAATCCAAAAGGAAAAATAAAGTAAAAAAAGAAAAAAAAAATATTAAATTGGGTCAAATTTTTGTTATCAAAATTTGGATATCCATTGGATTCGGATATGATTGTAGTGTCCCATATTTTTCTTGTTTATAAAACTTAATTAATTGAGATTAGTGAATAATTTAAGAAATAATTAAATCTTATTTATTAGAATTAATTTCTTTTTTAATAAAAACTAATAAAAAAATAGAAAATAACAAACTAGCAACTAAGTAGATAAGGATAAAATTTTCAGCACTTTTAATCGTTGTAGAATTCCTAATTTATTAGGTCTCTTTCTTCATATCTCATTCAAACAACTTCTTCTCTCTACAATACACACTCAAAACTTCATATTTTCCAGCAAAATAATTTACCTTAAAAGGTTTTCAACCCATTCCTCTCTTTCGAAGAAATCCTAAATGGTAGGACAAGGAAAAGAGAGCCAAGAAATCTAAATGTTGTCAACTCTTATTCTCCCTTGTTTGTAGGTGTGATTCTATATTTAAATTATGATATAAACATAAATTTTGGTTAAGCTATATGTCATAGTTATTTGTAGTTTGATAATTGCAAACTTTAATAGTGGATACTATTAGGTTTTGATTTTCAGATGCTAGGGTTAAAAGTTTTATGCTAGTTTGTAGACTAAATTTTGGTAATTTAATTTCAAAATTTTTATGTACAATATTAATGTGTTTATAATGTACTTGTAAAAGTTCGTGTTCAAATAATTTTTCTTGAATTTTATAAAAATCCCAAAATTTTCCTACCAGAATGAGTGGCGAGTTTGAATAGTTTCTTTTGAAAAATTTATTTACCCATTGAAAAGAAATAATTTTTAATTGAAAATTTTAATTATGAAAATTTAATGTGCTTAGAATATTGTTGTGAAATTTTAAAGTCTCAAACCTTATAGTTATTTTTCTAAAAATCTTCAAGTATAACTGCTTCAGTGCTTGTCGAGTTGGATTACTATTTTAAATTTTAAGGATTTGCTACCCATGATAATGGGAGTATTTCAATTTATAAATTTTTGAAACATTAACTTAAAGTGTCTAGAATAAACTAATAAAATTTTAAAACCCAAGATTTGTTTTATTTTAGTTGTGAAATTTCAAAAATTCTATTATGAAAGCTGTCTGGCTCTCTTTTGTAATGTATGTTTCTCTTTTTTTCTAAATGAATTAGAAAAAGCTCCCAACAGATGAATTATAGATCCCTTAGGTTTCTGTGGATTTTGAATCACCATCATCCAAGGTATGTAGAAAAAAGTTCTGGTCAAAATACAATAAGGTGTCAAGTGAAAAACATTATGAAACTTAAGTTGTTCAATTTTTGCGCCATTACTGCCTTTTGGAGTTGATTATTATCTATTATATTGGCTGATCTAAATTGCAACATCAATAGAAAAGTTTTAGTATTCTTTCTTGGCTTTCTAATTCCACAAGAATTGAGCCAATCCGTTATCTAGGAAAAAAGTTATGAACAAATAAATAAAGTATGTATGGAAGGATATATTCTTAATAAGTTTTGTGAGTATGTATGTGCTAGGCTAATGATATATAGAAACATTTTGTTAGCATTGGTTTTAAAGTTTCATTGATCATTGTCTTGAATCTTGGATGAATTTGAGATTAGATTCATGGATCAAATTAGAATAATAATTGAATTGAATACTACATTTGTGCTAGCAAGTGTTTTGGGACTTAAGATGTTAGGATTGATCCTTGAACCTATTGATGAGTACAGCCAGTCCCTAAAACTATAAATATTATATAATATTATGTTTCAAAACCTAAAAGGATATATGTTATAGTATAATCCACTCAACTTGTGTTTCGGCAACATTACACTATAATTGTATTCCATTACACACATGAATTTCTCAATTTTATTTAGTGATGCAAGAAAAGCAGTTTCCTTTAAAGCCATTAATATTATTTTAGCATGGCTTTAGACTAGTAGTTAAATACAATGATCAACACTAATAACTGGATTAACTATTATTGCTACTGTTATTATTAGTTGAATCCAACTTGATTTGTGCATGTGAGGGACTTCACTGGGCGATAGCGGGCCTGCCAGTTAATCCCCAAGCCCCTATAGCCTAATCCTCCAGTGCATAGCAAAAGCCGTTTGTGGCTAAGGTAGTTGTAGGATTTCCCAAGGACCTAGGCTCGGGCACTATTTGGTAAGGTCGCACCTTGCTCGGAGTGATAAGAGACTGGTACGGTGGGAGTCATAAGGTTGACTGACTATACCAAACACTGGTTTGATCATCACATTTAATTGTTGCCCTATTAAAAATGTTTATTGTTATATTCCTACTTTCCTATTGCATAATACATGACTATTTATCAACATCTTTCTCAAATGTTTATCATTGAGCATCTTTGATCATGATATATTTTTGAACTCACATTGCACACACTTGGCATTCACTAAGTTATTTACTCACACTATATATATTAACTTTCTTCTAGTAGACTTAGACCTTAACTCTAATGAAGAGGTGGATCCTGCTTACAATGTGAATCAGGACCAAAGTCATATTTTCGGACTTTTGCAGTAGATTAGCTTGATTTCCTATTATGAATTTTATTTTTTTGTGTGGAGTGTTAGAGTATTGGTACTTTGAGTCTTTATGTTGCAAGATTGGCTTAAATTATCTTGAGTGCTTAGAGTTCTATTGACTAAGATTATGATTATGGATAAGTGATATTATTTATTTGGGATTGTGTTCATGTCTCGAGACTAGACTGTATGGTTTGATTTTTGGGGTGTGACAATGGTACGAATTGACAAAGATCCTATAGAATATGAGTCGGATTCGGATATGAATTTTGATAATTGAATTTGAATTCTAATATAACTAATCTAATCTAAATGCGATCTGTTGATAGCCTTAAAAATAAATATGATTTGGCCCACTTATATAATGATTGAATGCTGTTTTAAGTTATGCCTCTATATATTTGCTTTCAATTATATTACTTTGTTGTAATTAATCTATTAAACCCTATATAATCATTACTTTTTCTACAAACTATTCAAATACAAATATTTTCAACTCATTTTTTCTATCTTTTTTAAATTTGAAAATGTTGAAAATGAAAACATAGCCGCTTTTCAATTAATTGTAGACTTTTAGAATGTTTACCAACCAATAGTGAAAACTAGAGTGCTTTAGACTATATAATTAAGAAATTGCAAGTTGCTAAATATTTACAAGTAAGCTATATCCAAATAAACCATAATAAGAAATTGCAAGTTGCTATCTACAATTAAGCTTGTTTTCTTTTTTAATTTAGACACATAGTACAGTAAGGATTCGTTATGATTTGAATTATGGAACTCACACATACAATTGTGAGGACAATTTTATTGGACCAATTCACTACTCAGTTATCTATAATTAAACTTTGATATTAATTATTTTACGAGGACCGCCTAAATAAAATTGAAGACATAAAACAAAATATAAAAATGACACAGTTAATATATTTAATAAAGCTAAGAAGTAGACATGAGATGGTCCCGGCTGCATAAAAATTACCGAAAGTCATGGAAATTAAACAGTACCAAAATTGTCCCTCTCAAGTCTCAGAACCTAACCAAAGTTTGGCGTTTTGTGCTGCTCAAATCTCTTTAAATACGGTTTCGTTTTCTTCCGAGATTTTTCTGCACTTTTATATGATGATCACTACCTTTTTGTGTGCATAAGTCGTCCAGCAACAAATCATTAGACTTGAATTGTAAGAAAAAACTCAAAAGATTATTGTGGAAATTAATATATCACCTTTTACTTCATTTTTTTCCTTCCTCAAAATCACAAATGCTTATAGTTATAGATAATGTAAAAATACCTATTTTCTGAAGAAGCAACTACCGCATACAAAATTAGGCAAGAAATAACTGCCAGTTAATAATCAGGGGAAACCAAATCTTGATTTAAAAAACATAAAAAAAATCCCTATATTAATTAAGATCTATTATTCCCACATCCCCCTCCTCAAATCGTTTGATATATATACTATTATATATAATATGATGGTGTGTGACCATAATTATATAATTTTGATCAAATTTTAATTTTTTTTATTAAATTAAAAAATTTGTGCCAAAGATGGGTACCTTCTCTCTCTAAAATGCAAAAAGGTTATTAGACATGAAAACTTATTTATTTCATCGTAACTTAAATTATCAACTACTTTTTTAAAAACAAATTTTAAATTTTTCTTGGAATAAAAATGTGTAGTTAAAGTAAAAATATTTTTGCTTAATTAAATTATTCAACTTAATTTAAATATATACTTATTAGATAGTCTCAATTTGTCCTGCAACTTTTTGTATCTTTTTTTATCATGCCAAGATACAAACAATAATTATTAATTGCTAACTATTCGGAGTATAGTATTAAAACACAGCATATACTCATATTATATAAATGAATATTTTATTTAATAATGAATTTTAAGTTTCTAACTATATATAGGTAAAGTTTTAAAAATTAAAATATATTTATATGTATATTATTTGATCTATTGTTAGATAAATGATTTTTTTATATAAAATTCTTACAAATATAAGTAAATATTTAGTTAATTTAAATATGCATATCAAATATAATTAAGTAAATTTCACATTAAAAAAATCACATTTAAGTAATTGAAATATTAATATTGTTTTATTAAATCTAAATTTGTAAATCCCATATGAGAACATAATTTTTCTTCCATCCATTTGATAAGAAAATTGATTAATTTATTAGGTCTAATAACCTTTGCATTTTAGATCTAGATATATAACCACTTAATTTCCAATTAAAATATACATTCTTGAATTGTTTTTATATTTTAATTAAAAAATTATCTCCTCAAGGACTTATAATTTTAAATAAACATGTAATTTTTTTTAATTATTTATATTTAATATATCTTTTGTTGTCATATTTTGAATAGAAGTCCATTCATATTTTGTGCAGACGTCCAACCTTTGTTGTGCAAAACATGGCACCAGAAGAGGCTTAGAGCAACGGAGACCAGCTATAGGTCCCTTCAGAATTTTTTGGTGCTTCACATATGCTCATGTCCCGTATAAGAAAAGAAAGAAATCTTATGGTAATGCTGAAAATGTGTCCTTTTGGTGTAATTTAATATACGTATGTTCTTAATAAATATATGTATTTTCAAAACCAATAATTTAATTGATTTTAATTTATACATATGCTTAGTAAAAGTTATTTTTACAACTTCCAAAGATAAACTCAAAACTCTAAAAATTAAAAGTTGAGTAAATGATTTACTCAGTTGTAACGAAATGCCCCTTTTCAATATATAATAGTACAAATATATATATGTATGTATGAATATAGATAACTAAGGTTGAATAGATGTACCTTCCTAGAAAAAACATCTTTAACTTTGAAAATAATGCCTTCACGAGAACAAGTAGAGATGAGTTATATAATATCTATTAATCAAACAATTATTGATAAAGATCCTATCATGTCTATACTTTAAGTCATCTTACTTTTCTCAGTGCCAAAGATGGGTACCCTCTCTCTCTCTCTCTCTCTCTCTCTCTCTCCTCTTCCTTTTTCATTTATTTTATTTTTTAAAGAATCTGAAGATTGGTTCTTTTTAGCATTTTATGAAGCCTATGATACTTTCTCATAGACAATAGAATATAGTACAGACATGTAAGTTATAGAGTCAATTGCAGTTTTTACACCTAACCTTATTTCGGCTACTTTGAAGCACATAAACGAGCACCTTTTTCCTAGATTAAGAACGTAGAGAACCACACTCACATTTCAAATATGTATATATATACACTTGGATTTATCGTTCCGGTTTTCCTTTTAGAACTTATCAAGAGTAAGATTCAATTTTCTAAAATGCTTTTTCTTTTTCTAGATTATAGTATAATTTAAAATATTTAATATGACACCACCAATTCTATACAACTAGTTTTTTGAAGGCAATAATGTAAAAATATGTTACATTTTTAACTCTCATGCAAAATTTTCTATTTACTTAATTTAGAGCCTTTCCGGAAAAGAGGAGCATCCTTAGAATTAAAACAAACAATCCAAATTCTAGAATCCGATCAGATCTATTAATCTAGTTTTAATAAATTACTTACGACAACTTTTCATGGAACTCCATTTTCTTGGGCTGGAATTTCAAATTTTAATCTCATGTTGCAATGAGGTATATAAATATGCCCTTGGTTATTTTTGTAACACCTCGTCCGGGAGGTACTGTTCGGCCAATGTACTACTCATTCTATACTATAAGCTTTTTGAAATAAAAAAAAAAAAGCCTTTCAAAACCCAAAATATTTATTTTCCACAAGTAACATCCATCAACAACTAAACTTGTTATTGGGGATTACATAGATCACACTTAGTGTTTTCAATCCCAAGCTCTCATACCCATATCAATGATTCTACCAATTGCTATATGTACATATATATATTCATTAAGTTTATTTATATACTGCGCGTCGTGGATTTTCTTCATTAGTCATTCTTATTTGGGATAAAGAATTGAAAGAACAACACAAGAAAACACAAGTTTGAATGGCTTAGTGAGATATGCTAGTAGTAATGACAGAATCGCAATTATCTGTACATACTATGCAAGAACCAAGAAGGGGCATTGTGGATACCAAAAATCATGAGGATGGTTAAATCTATCAGTTATATTAAAATTCACTTTCTTGGTATGTTGAAAATATAAAATTCACTTGATAAAATATAACAGAGCCTTTTACAAATAGGTTGCAGATTTTTCTTGCAAAGGCTAAAATCCACCCAATTTATTTTCATGATAAAGTAGATTTCTTTCAATATTCCAAAAATAATTTACCTCACTGCCATCCCTACCAATGAGGAGACTTCACAAAAGTCATTGCCTTTTTGTAGAGGTTTAAATCTAAAGTATGACCAAAGGGGTCGATGTGACCTTTGAATAATCAATTGATTTTTGTCAAACATTCGAGTTTTAAAGCATAAACATCAAGCATATCAATCACTTTTGCAATCCAGCTATTGGTAGGTCAGAGACCTTATTGCTCCACTTTCGTCAGCACGAAATCCTTATCCTTCCAAGTTTCGAGTAATCACCTAGGACAAGTAAACATGCATTAGGCATGGTTATCCACATGCCTTATCCAACTTATAGACAATTACCTCCAACTGGCTAAGAGTTATGATTATAACAAGTAGGATATTAGTTGAAAACTAGCCACCGTTGGTCCATTTTGCACGATTGTCTTTCAAAATCAATTCCAAGGCCCACCCCCAAGGATATCAAGTACCGAGTAGTGTAACATGCCCAACAGCATTTTAATTAACTAGTCAATTTGCCGTGATAACTGAGTAATCAAGTAATTAATATCGGGCTCATTCTAGAGTAATAATCATAGCGATGATAAAAAATAAATTTCAAAATCTCTTTTCAATTTTCCCAACATAATCACCAATTTTAGGTAAGATAGTGTAAATCATGATCAATTAGGAGCCGCAATTAATGTAAATAGGTGACGTGGTAAAATTTTGCAAACAATTTACTTTTTCCAAACTCACATGAAAATGAATCATATTAATCATTCGGTTCCAGAATTCAACTTCTCAACACAAAAAGGATCAAGTAACAAGGATATATTAACAAATATATATTGATGAGGCTGAAAGTTGTTTACTGAATTTGGTAGGTATATTGGGTTGGATTAACTTGGATGGTTGAGTAGTTCAGCTAAAATTGTTCTTGGGCTGAATTATGCAATCACAAGCAAACGTCAGGCCAGCTGAGGTGCTCTTGGCTAAAGCACTCCAATGCTCAAGTTAGTACTGGTTGAGTGAGGGAATCAAATAGCAGAGTAAGAGTGTATAGTAAATAGTAATATATCCATAAAAATAGCTGGCGGTGGGGTATTTATAGACTTCTCTAAGTAGATAATATGTCTAAGATACCCTCAGGGAGTAAATAAGACTCTTGTCCTTGTATAGGTGCTATTGGTCGTTTTCTCTCCATGTACTATTTTAGGTGACACTGCCTCTTATTTTTTGGGGGTAGAATAGTATGTTGGTAGCGCTTTTTCCCGTAAGGGGTGGTTAATAGGTGCTACAGGGGCAACATGCACCACTAATGTGGAGACATGTTGCTTGTTAGAGCATTAAATGTGGCAAGGATACGATATGGTGTGGACTTGACCAGAGTGATGCTCTTTGGTTGAGTTTGGTCGACCATCAAGAAATGGGGTCTAACATGCTCCTACCCTTTTGAATGCGAACAAGGTCTCTCTTCTTGACTTGGATGGTTGAGTGGGATTGAAGTGTGCCTGAAGGTGTATTCTGAGGTTGATGGTTGTTGGGCTGGGCCTATTGGGCCATCCCATATCATGAGTCCTCTCCACTCGCAGTCCCGATTGAGCTCACAATGGGAAGGAGTAGGGAGTAGTTATGTTTCCAATTTAAAGTTTGCACGATTGACTAGGGTTTTTGAATTCCTGATTGGGGTTTTTAAATTTTTGACCAGGGTTTTGTGCATTTAATGCTTTTGTCACATTAAACCATGTAAAGCACCATGCGATGAAGGGGTAATTATTAATGTCGCTTCGGTTCCCATATCCAAATGCCTATAAATAAGTATAGTAAAATATTTATTTCATACTTTTATTACCTTTGATCTGGTCGAGTGTTACATTTAGAGCCTCTAATTTCTCTTTGTGCCTTAGAGCTTTTCATCAAGAACCTACAAGTTCTTCCCTCAGTTTTTGCTTTTCTTCCATTATTTTGGGGTTTCCATCAAGAACCTATAAGTTCTTCTCTCAATTTCTACTTTCTTTTGATTGCATTTTTAGCATGTCAAGTAAGTCGAGTACATCTGAGAGTGAGGATACTAGATTCGAAGGTGCACAGTATGATAGAGGGCTGGGAGTGAGAAAATATCTGATTCCTCATCGAGTGATAGCCCGACCTCCAGCAGCTTGAGTGATGAGAGAATTATCTCTGGGGGTGAGGTTGGCCTGAGTGAAGTGCCAATGTTGTGTGGTTGAGAAATAATTTCCAAAATAACCCCTGTTGATCTAGAATGCATTAGGGAACTTTATCACATTCCTATAGGGTTTGAACTTATAGCACTTGGGTCGCAGAGTAGGATGCATGACCTTCGAAGGGGTGCATAATAGTGTCTAAGGAGAGATTTAGATGTGGACTTAGGTTCCCACTTGCCCTTGCCATAGTCGACTTCCTAGGGGGATTGGAAGTCTGTATAACGCAATTCTTTCCTAATTGCTCTCCACCATTTACAGTTTTACCATATTGATGCATATGTTCATGCAGTTGGCTTTTTTTATCAATTTTTCAAATTTATTTCATCTTTTCGTGTCCCAAAAGTTGTGTAATACTAAGGAGTCTGGATTCTACTATTTAATGATGTGTCTGCATTGAAAATATTTAGTCACTCTAGCCTTGTTGTATCGCTAGGAATGAAAAAAATACTATCTATACATTTGAGGGCTTGGGGGGTTTAATATTTTGCGAGGGTAGTGGAGAGGGCACATCGAGATGCCAAGAAACCCAACGCCAAGTTGGTTCAACACCTTCATCCGAGATAAGCTTGGGCTATACCTTTAGGGCTGAAGAAAAAGATAAAATAAGCTTAGTTTTGGATAAGAAGCTGTGACCTTATCCTAATCTAGAGGAGGTTGCGATCAAGAAAAGCGTAGAAGGGGGTGCTGAAGCAAACACCTCAGTTGAACAATTGACTGTTGCCTAACAAATGAAGGCTTAGGTTGAGAGGAGGTTCGCTGTACTGGTGAAGGAGTTTGCCTTCGCTGGCGATTTTACCTTCAAAGTCAGGGACGGCCAGGTTAACCTCACCCAACACCTATTTCGCCTAACTGACTTTATGGGTGACTTGGCCGGGCTATTATAGCCAGCACAAGTAGTTGTTCCTTTTGCGTCAGTAATGCCAGAGCCTGAGCTCAAGCAGGATGTTCAAGAGGGTACCTGAAGAGGTCGAGTAGAGGGTATGGGATTGAGTAGCAATTAAAAGACCTGTGCTTGAAGGCTATAGTCAAGTAGGCTGTGCCTGGTGGTACTTTGTAATGAAGTTTTCTTTTTCTTTTTTCTTTTTTCTCTCTTTTTTTGTAATGAAGTTCTATACTTCATTTTGTAATAAAAAATTTCAATGAATAAAATAGAATGTTTGCACTATCGGTGTGTATTTACTGCTTTTACAACTTTCTGCAGAGTATGATTGTCTCATCAAAGATGTGGGTTGATAACCACGGTGATTGACATGAACCCCACGATAATGTTTAGGGTTGATTTTGATTATTTTGCAGAGATATACATGATCTCATCAAAACTTATTCATGTGTGTTAGGCACTTTATTTTGACATTGTTGTTTATAGTCGGTTTACTGGATGTCACTTGGACAAATCCATTCATTTTTGACATAACGCGTCATAGAGTTTTGATCGTGGGAACAAAGCCATTAATTGAGTAGACTACAAGGTTGATGTCATCATTGATGGTGTGAAGATGCTTCTCAGGTTGAATACGAGGTCGACTTCAGAGTTTGAGCTGAAAAGCTTTGAATTGGTAGTGTGGAGCTGCTTGTTGGGTTGACTGTGAGGTTGACTTCAGAGTAGGCTAAAAAGCCTTGATGTGGCAATGTGAAGCTATTTGTTAGGTTGACTACAAGATCAACCTCTAAGTAGGCTGAAAAATCTCAAATTGGCAGTGTAAAGTTGCTTTTCGGGTTGACTTAAGAATGGGCTGAAAAGCTTTAATGTGGCAGTGCAAAGCTGCTTGTTGGGTCGACTTTGAGATTAACTTAAGAGTAGGCTGAAAAGCCTTAATGTGGCAGCACGAAGTTGCTTGTCGGGTTAACTACAAGATCAACCTCTGAGTGGGCTAAAAAGCCTTGAATTAGCAGTGCGAAGTTGCTTATCAGGTCAACTACAGGGTTGACTTTTGAGTGGGTTGAAAAGCCTTGACGTGGCAGCGTGAAGTTGCTTGTCGAGTTGACTATGGGGTCAACTTTAGAGTTAGCTAAAAAGCTTTGAAGTGGTAGTACAAAGCTACTTGTCGGGTCAACTACAGGGTCGATCGTGTTTGCTGTTGTAGTATTACAAGTGGATCATAGTAAAGTTGATAGAGACTTCATTCACATTGAACAATGTAGTAACTATTACATTAGATTGTCATACATAGAACTTCTTTAGGTTAATGGCATTCTATGGATAGGGAAGCTCATTTCTGTCGATGTCGGCTATGCAATATGCATTATACTTTGCCACATTGACAATGGTGTAAGGCACCTTCTATATCAGGTCAAGCTTGTTGACAATTTTGGACACTTCTACTTTCTTGAGGATGGGTCCCCAACCTTAAAACTATGTGGTTAGACTTATTTGTTATAGTTTTCCGCCATTTTTTATCTGTAGCGTTGCATGGTGTTATAAGCTTCTTACTTCACTCATCAATAGTCTCGAGGTTGAGCTTTCTTTTTAATATGTTTCTGAGCGAGTGAAAGTGAATCATTAGAGCTGTATGCTATATGAGTTCGGAGGGTTTGTTTGTTATAGACCCATAAAGCAAACTATAAGGGTTGTGACCAGTGGCTGTACGAGGGGTTGTCCTGTATGCCTATAACACTCCTGGAAGGTCATTTGCCCAACTTAATTGGGTATCTTCGATTTAAGCTTTGAGATGGTCGAGGATTGTTCGGTTCGTCACTTCTATTTGGCTATTTGACTGGGGGTTTTCTACCAAAGTAAAGTGCTGAGTGACCCTTAGAGCTTCGCACCAATTCTGCATGTTTTGCTTTGAAACTGTGTCCCATTATTGGATATGAGAATTTTAGGCAGACAAAAATGGCGAATGATGTTTTTCCAAATGAAGTGGGACTGGAGTGGGCCTGAAGGCATATTCTAAGGTCGATGGTTGTTTGGTTGGGCATGTTGAGCCATCATGTATCACATATGTTCTTTTTTCAATAAAGAAATATAGAATAAACTCACTTGATAAGTGCATAAAGGTTAGTCGTTTGAACTGCTCATATCCTTATTTCCTAGCCAATTTGAGAACTGACATAAGACAACCTAAGTTACCATTCCATTAATTCTTTAATTCTTAAGTAGAAATACAGTTAGTGTCTTTGTCAAGCTTTTAGGGCTCAACTTATTACTTTAGGTTAAGCGTAAAGAATTTAATATATATATATATATATATAATATTTTACCTTAGTTGGTACTGCTTGCTCAAATACCTAATATTCACATTAGTATGTTATCAAGCTTAGCTTGAGTCTAATTACATTTAGTTTTAGATAATTCATAGTAACTTTATAGCACTTATGATAAATTGGTTCTCAACTTAGCTCAACATTAGTCATTCCTACATTTGATGCTCAGTAAGCTCTATTCATAACTTTTAACCTTAATATATAATAATATATCGTCATACATTTAGGTTCTAATTGCTTGATACCCTCCAACTTGTCAACTCTAGTCTTGGACTAATTTTCATTGGAATGTCTCTCATCTTCTTCTTTTGTAAGCACATGTCTAATATTTGTCTATAATAGAACGTGTTATCAAAGTTCTTAGTTATAAATTAAATCCATATTCTTTGATCATTAAGTCCTAATCTTATAATTGAATTATCCATTTTACAATTATAAAACTAATACATACATGAATTTAAACTGTAACTTAATAACTTTTAGTTGTGTTATAACTAGATTTTGATCCAAAGTCTTTATTAAGTTTAGGAAAGCAATCGAATTAAAATTCAATTATGAAATCTTACTCAAACTGGACAAATTAAGGTCCAATCTTAAGCTGGCAATAGCCTAGTTCAGCTCAGATGTAAATTTGGAGCCTTCTATCTAAACGCTATTGTGTATCATTGGAGGTGAGGACTACCACCACTGGTCGGTGTGTCTTGTAGCGAGGAGCAAAATGCCTATATTAATTTCTAATTTTGGCATTGATAAGCTGATCAATTCGCTGGCCAAAGTAATTCCAACCCTAGTATTGCCTCATCACCACTACCTCAAATTCCTCTAACCTTAGCCTTCAATTGGACCACCATGAGCTTAGCCATCTAATTTCAACTAGAAGCCCTCTAAGCTTAGCCCTATTCTGCTGTCGAAAATGCCAGAATCGCTACCTCCACTGCCTCTCGTCATCACCCTTTTTTCCCTAGCAACTTCTTTGGTTGTTTCTAGATATTGTTTATATGGTTCCACTCTTTTCAGCTATGAGAAGCTAACTATGGTATTAGTTTCCAATTTTCTAGCTATGTGTATGTTGAGTAGGGATTGGGCTCGATTTTGTGAATTTGAATAATTTTCATCCTTAACCTATACATAAAAAAATAATTTCTAACCTTTCCAATTTGACCTCAAAATTTCTTAGCCTATTTCAATTGCACCCAGAAGTTTCAACCACCTTAAATTTAACCTTGGGACTTTAATTTAACACTTTAAAGTTTTATGTTTTACATATTAACCTTTGATATTTTTAATCTCAGGCAATTAAGTTCAAATTAATTTATTTTAAAACCTTTAAACTTTAATCTTCCCATATTGAACCTTGAAATTTATAATTTTGGACAATCAGTCCCCTTTTCTTATTTGTAATTAAAGCCCATAATTGTCAATAATTACCCATAAATTTTAATTTAAAATTTTAACTCAAAATTAATGTAATCCAATTTATTGAATCCATATTTTATTTTGCTGAAACAATAATTTTAGATTTAAGGACCCAAAATTTAAGGTGTTACAACTCTCTCCCCTTAAAAAAATCTAGTCCCTAGATTCTCATCTAAAATCAAGAAGAACTTAGAATGTTACCACATATGTTTCTCATTTCTAGAACGATTTTACTGCAATTCTTTCCTAATTTGGTTATTTTCCATCAATTCTCTTATTATTGATCCTAGTAATTTCTATTTTTTGAGGTAAAACCAAAATCTCTATTTTGTGAGATTACTCTCATAAGTCTCTTAACTTGCTTAATTTTGGTACTAAGTGTCTCATATCTCATTATGTATCATGGAAGGATTAGTTTGCTCTTAAACCCACAATTTGGATTTCTTGCAATGCTTCTATTTCTTCTTGCCCTTTCAAATTGAATGTTGGTACTTAATGTTATACTATAACCATTTTTTGTTCTTCCCAAGAAGTTCTAGTGATTAATAGAAGGTAACTAATATTATATATAGTAAAGCAACCTAAGGCAATGAATCCTATATCTTGACTGAAACGATCTTGTTTCCGCATCTTAAATTTTCTTAAGACACATGCAATCAACTTCCTATATCTAACTCTTTGTTAGGGCACGAACACATATAACTATCCCTTACATGGGACGAATCTAATGGTGAACAATTTGACAATGAAGAGAATTGTTTTATGGTAAATCAAGTAAGTACCTTTTCATGTTTTGATTATGATTCCAGTGATGAAATTGACATTGATGAGGATGTGCAAAATTTCTTAAGCTTTATGAAATGCGTGTCAAAATACTTTTTGATAAAAATAAAGCTTTATAACATAAAGTGAATTTTTTGCATGAAGAATTGGATAGGGCTCATAAAGATAAGTTTGAAATGTAAGTGGCTAAAAAGATAGACCCTTGATGCTAAATGCAAAAAGAAAATGAATTATTGGCTCGCTAAAGAGAATAATTCTTTGAAGAAACAAATTGAGGACATGAGCTTTGAAATCAAAGGAAGCATGAGCTATTAAGCGCACACAAATGTTTGTTCCACCTAGAAATAATGCTAAAAAAGGTCAAAAATTTAGAAACCACATAGATTAGAAAAATGCCAAATTGGTTTCAATAAATTCTAGAAAGAATTTCAAACCCATTTGAAAAACTTACTTTACTTGTGGTAGATTTAGTCATTTCAATTATAAATGTTCGATTGAAAAACTTATTGGTGCGAAGTTCGTATGGTGAGAAAATTATCTATTACTAATCATGAAGGACCTAACATAGTTTGGGGCCCTAAAACATACTAATATTCTTTCAAGTACATGTCAAGAAACATTCCCAGAAATAGAAATGGTACTTGGATAGCGAAAGTTCTAGGCATATGAAAGGGAATGCGTCCATTTTTCTTAAAGCAATTGTCTTGTAGGAAATGTTCTCTATGTAGACAATACAATAGGATGCATAATAGATAAAGATACCATTGGTAAGCAAATTGGTACTACTATTGATAATGTGTAGCTTATAGAGGGTCTTAGGTATAACTTGCTTAGTATTAGTCAATTATTTGATGAAGGTTTGAAGTTAAATTCCATCTGACTCACTACATTATCAAGCAAAATAAGAAATTCATTTTCACTAATACTAAGGATCAAAATATTTATTGTATAACCTTGGGTGATTCAACTTGGTTTAGCTATTTCAAATGAAGAATGCTGGAAATGGCATAGGAGATTGGGCCATGTGAACATTGAGCTTATATCTCATCTTACAAAGAAACATCTTGTTAAGGGTGTATCAAAGTTAAATTTCACCAAAGACAGGATATGTAATGTATGCCAAAAGGGGAAACAAATCAAAACATCCTTCTAATCAAAGAATGAGATCACAACTTCTAGGCCATTGAAACTTTTGCACATTAACCTATTTGGGCGTATGGAACTAACTTCGCTTGGAGGTAAGAGAAATGTGTTTATCATAGTGGATGATTATACTCATTTTACGTGGGTAAGGTTCCTTGCTCATAAAATAATGCTCTAAGTGCTTTCACTCCACTCACTAAAAAACTTCAAAATGAAAAAGGTTATTTCATTAAGAAAATTCAAAGTGACCATGGAATCGAGTTTGATGAAATAAAATTTACTTTGTTTTGTGAAGAATATGGTTGCATTTATGACTATTTTGCTCCTAAGACTCCCCAACAAAATGGGGTGGTTGAAAGGAAAATTGTATTTTTCAAGAAGTTGCAAGAACCATGCTTAATGAATATGATCTTCTAAAATTCTTTTGGGGTGAGGTTGTAAATACAGCTTGTCATATGTCAAATCATGTTTTCTTAAGACCTCTTTTAAGAAAAACCCTCTATGAATTGTGGCATGATAAATATTACTTTCATAATGTATTACTTTCATAATGATAGAGGTTATTTGACAAAGTTTGATTCCAAAGTTGATGAAGCTATCTCTATTGGTCACTCAATGTATAATAATGCCTATCAAGTATTTAATAAGAGGAAAAGAATAGTTCAAAAATCAATGTATGTTATGTTTGATAAAACTAACCTATCTCGTGCCAAGGAAACCTTGAGCAAAAAAATTGCAAGATTTGAAGAACCAGTTAAGATTCTAGATCTTGAACAATCAATTTCAAATCAAGAGGAACTAGAATTACATGAGGAAATAAATCCCACTACTGAAATTGATTCCAGTGAATCGGCAAAAAGAATTGAACAAAGAACTAAAAAGTTTAAACATGTTTCTAGTCACCCTACCAATAGAATCATTGGAGATCCTCAAGCTGGAGTAACTACCAAATCCAAAGCTAAACAGGTTCCACCAAATGAATCAAATTATGCCCTCATTTCAATGACTGAGCCTAAAGATGTCAAAAGGCACTAAAATATTCATTTTGGATAGAAGCAACAAAGGAAAAACTAGCTCAATTTGAAAGAATAAAGTATGGAAGCTAGTAGAATGACCATTAGGCCATTCAGTCATTGGTACCAAATGGGTGTTCAGAAATAAGCTGGATAAAATTGATAAAGTTACCAGGAATAAAGCTAGGTCGGTAGCAAAAGGCTACAGTCAACAAAAGGGCATTGACCACGATGAAACTCTTGGTCTAGTTGCAAGGTCAGAATCAATTAGAATGCTTCTTGACTTCAAATCTCATAAAAAGTTTATGCTCTATCAAATGGACGTAAAAAGTACTTTTCTAAATGGATTCATAAAAAAAGAAGTTTATATTGAGCAACCCCCAAGTTTTGAAAATTAAAAATTTCCTCATCATAGTTTTAAACCGACAAGGTTTTATATGGACTAAAACAAGCCCCTAGGGCTTAGTATGGTCAATTAAGTAATTCTCTCATAAATAATAGTTTTTCTATTAAAATCTTAGATACCATATTGTTTACTTAGCACCAAGATAATGGTTCTCTTATTGATCAAATTTATGTCAATGACATCATTTTTTGGTACTACTAATGATCTACTTTATCAAGAGTTTGCTGAGAAAATGAAATAGGAATTTGAGATGAGCTTAATGGGAGAGCTCAACTTTTTCTTAGGACTTCAAGTGAAATAACTCTGAAAGGGACATTTATTTTACAAGAAAAGTATGAAATAGAGCTTCTAAAGAAGTTCGAAGTGAGTGAATGCAACATTGCAAGCACTCCCATGAGTGCAAGTATTGGACTGGAACTTGATGAAGACGGTAAGAGTGTAGACAAGAAAGTCTATAGAGGTATGATTGGTAGTTTACTTTATTTAACTGCAAGCCATGTAGATATTATGTTCTCAACATGCTTATGTGCTAGATTCTAGTCTAACCCAAAGGAATCCCATTTGAATGATGTTAAAAGAATAGTGAGATATCTTAAGGAAACATCTAAGTATGGCTTATGGTATCCCCATTCTAATTTTTTTTTTTAATTTTATAAGTTATTTCGATGTGGATTATATTGGTTGCAAGATAGATAGGAAAAGTATCAATAGTGGTTGTTAATTGTTGGAAAATTGCCTGGTTTGAAGGTGCAGTAAAAAGTCAAGCGTAGTTGTTTTATCTACTACCGAGGTAGGATATATGGCCTTGGCAAAATTGTTGCATCTGAGTATTATGGATGAAGCATTTTTTGCATGACTTTGGTATTAATGTGCCTTGTGTGCTTATTTTATGTGATAGTTCCAATGCTATCAACATTTCTAAAAGTTCAATTTTGCATTCACGAACAAAACATATTGAAATTAAACATCATTTCTTGCATAATCATTTGAATAAAGATGATATTTCAATTGATTTTATTTCCACTAAAAATCAGGTGGTAGACATCTTTACCAAGGCATTAGAAAAAAGAAAATTCGTTGATATAAGAAATAAATTAAGAATAAAATCAAAACTTGATTTGGTGGGATAAATAAAATTTGATTAAATGTTGCAGCTATTTCATTTTTGAATACCACCTAATATTATGCCCAATTTACCTTTCCATTACCAATTTTTTTTTTTCCAAAATTTTCAGCCGTTATGAAGGTTAACTGATCTATTTTTCAAAATCTCATTTTCCTCTTTTCTGTTATTTCTCACTTACTCATCTTCTTCCTCAAGCGAAATTTTTTTTGGAGAAATACTTTTCCATCTCTCTCTCTCTCTCTCTCTCAAACTTTTCAATTTTTTTAATATGCCAAATAGAGGAAGCTCTCATTTTGTTAGACCTTGTTCCTTAAAGAAAAAGAAATGTTCTTTTTCATCCTTTGAGCCCATTTCTCTTGAAGTGACCTAAGCTCTTCTTCTGCTAAAATGATATGATGTTTCAAGTCCTGATAAAGAAAAATCTTTCTCCCCTAATAAACTTGAGTTTTTAGGCTCTAAGGAACCTGATATTAAGAACATCCCCATGGGTTCTCCAGAAAAATCAATTGGTTCAAATTAGAGTTTGTCAAGGGCTAAGTTCTTTGTTCCAGTCAATCCTAAAGAAGTTACCAAATGGAACTTCAGTAAGGTTCTCTCATCTCTTAAATTCCGTTCTATTGAAGGTAGAAAAAAGTTTTTATCAAAACATTTATGGCCGGAACTTAAATAGGGGAAAATGTGTTAATTTTGATTCTTTACCAAAATCTCTTGTCATCAATCTTGTGTGTAATCTAAAATGGGAAAATTTTGTGAAATTGAATTAAAGGTCCTATCCTTATCTTATGAAGTTCTTTTTTTTACTCAAACTTTACCTTCATTGAGTCTAAAAATGATGTTTCAATAGAATTGTACGTGTTTGGAAAAAGGATTGTGCTATCTCTATCAAATTTGAATTTTTTTACTTGGTTTTCCCAATGATGATAATAGATTTGTCAATTTTAGAGACTTGCCTAATACTAACATTTCCTATGATGAAATCACCAAAATGATTTGGAAAGGCAAACAATATGCTTTGTTTGGTGGGGCTGCTTTAAATAAATTAAAAATTGAACATATTTTGCTTCATAAAATGCTCAATTGTCTTGTCTTTTCCTTTCTGGTATCGAGTGGTGGCCATTCCATTGACCTAAATTCCATAAGTCTCTATGTGATGGCTAGGGTGGTCAAACAAAAATCGGTCAATTATTGGTTTCATAATTCTAAAATACACGATCTATTTCTTCTCCCATCAAGCTAAAAGCTTTCCCTACTCCATGATTCTTATATTTTTAAGCATGAGAGAGTTTTCTCACTAGATGCTTGGATTGAGTGGGAGCATGACCATAAAAGTTTACACCTTGCTGGCCTTAGGAAAATGAAAATTCAATATACTAAGGATAATAGATGGTTTATGAGTGTTGGCAGAACCCTTAGTTGTATCAAGCTTTGCCTTTGTAAATCGAAAAAACCAATAGTTGTTTGCTTAGATTTAAAGAATCCAACCTAGTTCACACCACTTCTATTAAAACACCAAAAAGGGATTAGGGGCAAGTTGATAAGAGGCTTGAGGCTAAGGCGGATGATCTTAGTAAAGCTGTGGAGACTCTTGTTGGGCATTTAGAGACTTTTGTTGATTTCATGGATTACAAGCTCAAGCAACATCTTTGCAAATCTAGTCGCAACTATGCTAGCATTATTCAGCTGGAGACGAAAGCTAAAGCTTATCTAAATGCTTCTTAGGCCCTTTTAATGATGAAGGGGGAGAAAAGTTCTGAAAATTTGAATTTTTTGTTTGTTGGAACAAATTTATTTGTTTGCTAGAACTTTTTACTTTTATTTGTTTGATGGAACTTATTTTCTATAACTAGGCTTATTTCTACCTGCTTAGGTGACAATAGCTTTATAAGTCTGTAAACTCTTAACATTCTGAATGATTAGGCTATTATATGAGTGAATTCTATCAACTAGAATCTACTGGTATTTGCTGTTTCTTTAGCACATACAGGGGGAGCACATGTTGCTCTCAAATTCCTAAAACACAATAAGATAGGGGGAGCACAAGCTAGCAAAATTAGGGACATAAATAAAGGAAGCTCAGGTGATATCCTTCCTCTTTATTCAATTTTGTCATCTTCAAAAAGGGGGAGATTGTTAATCCCTTGTTGATTATATTGTTTTGATTATGATAAAATTAAATTCATAGAATTATATGCATATCTTTTTGTATTATCTTCTAGAATTTATCTATGTGTTGGAATTTACTTTCCACAATTAAAAGATCTCCTAAAGATTCTAGCCTAATTTTTATCTCTGTAATTTAGGAAAGAAATCATTCTTGTTACTTTAATTGATAAATCCACAATTCATGGTGCTGATGGATTTTATAATAATATGTTGTTTCCTTGCTTAAATCCAAACGGGCACTTACCATATTGAAATTTATAGCCATTGGTAATACATCTATATATTGAAAAATATGCAGCATTTTAAGAAAAAATCACTTAGTTGGGAAAATAACTTCGTTAAGTGTTTTAAGGAGTTGTGTGATACTCTTATACACGTTTTGTTCTTAAGTACTATTGCTAATTTCTTGCTTTACTTGTGTTTTTATGGGACCTTGTGGTGAAGAAGGTCAAGGTGAGCTTATCTTCGATGGACATTAGGCAGATGAAGACAAGGTGGTTTGTATCTTGAAGAACCTAGTAGTGAAGAGGGAGAGGAATCGTACCTACTCTCGAGAGACCCTCTAAAGAGAACAAATTGGCATTTAGTTGTTTTAAGGATCTCTGGGTGAAGAAACTAGTAAAGCGATGCTGTCTGGAATTTTTTGTAGTGTTCTGGGTTTCGATTTGGAAGGAGAATTTAGAGCTTGCCATACAGAGTGGTAGCAACTCATGCATCAGTCTATAGAGGATGTGCAAGTGAAACTAGTAAAAGTTCCCCCATACTTGTTCAAAAAGTAGTTGGTTTTGTAGTACTCTGAAATCTACCTTATCCCACCTGGGATTCCAATTCAGCTCTTTGCAAAGGGCTTGTTTTTTATTTTGATATGGTGTTTCTAATACTTAACTTTTCATATTGTCATATTATTGTATTTATTTGTAAAGCATTCTCATATATTAATTGATTAATATGTTCAAAATCCAAAAGTTTAGGTAGAGAAGTAGGTTCGCCGAACTTTTATAAACACCAATGTCCTTCTACTTTTATTTTTACTACTTTATTTATCATTGGTCTAATTAATTGTTTAACCGGTAGTTATAAATTCTAGTCAATAGCTAAAATTGCTTTCTGCAATAGACTTAAATTATTTTGAAAAACCAAAAAGTATTTGAGTGATATAATTCCGTTGCATTAAAATTCCTTAGATTTTATTTACCCCCTCTTAGACTTATCATCACTGCCATACTACGACACAAACTAGGGCAATTGGTACCATATATCTATACATCACTATTTCTTTTCTCGTTACTCAATTATTTTTCTTAACAATGTAATTTGCGCCACGAATTTAATTAACTGCTGGTCACGTACTAAATAAAAAATAATGTGTGTACATGCATGATTCCCAAAGAAATTGTTCAGCACAAAATGCCAACCATATGGTAGGTTTTAGGGAAAGTTTTAGTGCAGTAATCAGCTACCTTATTTTGATAATCTTTTTGTTTTTCTTTTCTTTTCTTTTTTTATTTAATGGCAATTTGATGGAAATTTTTTCTTCGGCTTCCGCTTTTCTGTATTGAATAACACGATTAACGCGCTGAGTCTGAAAAAGGAAAAAAAAAATGTTTAATATACAAAGACTTCTGCCAAACAAAACATGATAGCATTATTCAGAGTCAATGGGTGAAAACGTGGCATTATATTGGAATTTTTCTTAGCCTGCTGGCTAGCTAGTAGCTACTGGGACAGGCTTGCTATGTTTAAATAATTGATGTAGCGTGAAACCATTAATGTCAAGTCTAAATTACATGTAAATAACAACTTGAAATTTCTTAATTATAATTGAATATTTCTAGATTATAAACATTTCATTAGTCTAGCATATACAGACTCGTAACAACTGAGAATCTTGAGGAGTCATCGATCTTCCAAAAAGAACCTTACGGAAAAATAATATGGAAAAAAAAAAAAATTTAGAAAAGAGATTTAAAAATTATGTTTACTTAAAAAGGACCTCCTAAACTTCTAAAGAGTATTTTGGACAATTCATACATGAATTTATATGTTGTGGTTGCATTCTGAGTGCTTGTCCTTCATTAAATAATTTGTGACAATTTTTAAAAAACATGAAGCACTAATCATATTTCATTTTTTTTCACGTGAAATTTTGTGAAAATCATGAATTGTACTTGGGGCTAATCCGCATTTTCTCCACCCAATTTTCTATGTCCTACATATCATCTATCGCAATAAAATATATATATCGGGTATTGAATAAACTTTGGTACAGACGAATAGCTAACTGCTCATCGTTCATGGACCCTGAGACATCAATATTTTGGCCCATTGAACCAAGGAGCTTTAAGAAGATATCTCCAACGTGATAGTCAGGAGATACTGTTAGCCAAGCATGAGCATGGAAGCTATGCTCTATTAGTGGATCTCATATATTCTTTTAGCAAGAGTACTCTTGCCGATGCCTGGCATTGCTGTAATTGGCGCGATTTGGAGTTGGGATATTTTCGCTCAGTAGCTGATCCGTGAATCGCACCCGATCATCCTCCCGTCCCACAATATTGCCTGTTAGCGGATCTTCTTTGGCATGGCTGATCTTCTCTGGCATTTTCTATGACAAAGGCTCAATTAATGTTTTGCTACTGTTTCCTGCAAGTCTTGCAGGAAGTTGAGGTGACGTGGAACTAATCTGTTCTCCAACGCATGAATATTGGATATATATATATATATATATATATAATTTATAGTTATAATTTATGTATACATGTAGCCAAAAAATTAATTTCATAAAGATTTTTCATAACAAATGCCTAGTACATTGGTAATGCAAATCCTCTTATCCTTGTGTGGCGAATGAATTCCGCTGAGCTAGACGTTAAAAATATTTGTGTGTACGTGCACGCTATCTAAAGAAATTGTTTAGCACAATATGCCAAACATTTGGTAGGTTGAGAGGGAAAATTCGGGTGCAGTTGATCAACTTTTGATAGTTTTTTTGTAATGATCTGCAAGTGAAAATTAATGGGTTGAAAAAAAAATTTCCAATTTTTTTCCTCAGTTGAAAATTAATGTGTTTAATAAAATATTATATGTAATAAAGGCAAGATTTAATTGTTAATAGCAACTTGTAATTTCTTAATTTCCTAAAATCAATATATAATGCTAGCCTATGATAGAATTGGATGGGCCGGCCCTTAATTACGTACGAGACGGGACACATTTATTAATTAATATTTGGCTCTCTCATCAGATAATTAAGTTAACATAATTTACTATGTTCTATTGGATTTGGTGATGTTTCATTTTCAATTTCAATTCACGTGCCGATGCATGTAGTTTACTATTTTCTATTATACTTGGTATTCCATCTATAATTTAATTCATTTACCAATATATACAAGCGCCAATGAATACAAAATTTCAGATTTTTGTTGCAATACATGCCCACAGTATATCATGCATTAACCGTGCTCGTACCTGACGCGGAAATTTTTGAATTGAAAATTGAGATTTTGCAACTATACTTCAAATTTGCTCTAGAGAAATTAATCTTAAAAATCATCAATGCACAATAGTTAGAAAACTAGATATCAGATTTGATCCACATCATAATAGTCGAGGAATTTAGAATTTATAAGTTTTCTTTCATTTTCATCCTTCAAAATACTTCTTTTGATGACCACAAAATCTGTATTAAATACGTGTTGGATAGGGCAATATCTTGATACACTTAAATTTTTATGTTTAGCTACAAATCTAGTCATCATCAAATAATAAAATAGCAAATATGAAACCCTAATAAAACAACTCTATGCCTTAAAAACTTAATTAATAAGCCACGGATTTCATATCGATATAATATGTAGATTTTTAAATTGTAACATTTAGTATATCAACGGCACAAAACTCCAAACAGTTGTTAGGTAATAGAATTTGGAGGAATTTGCACCGACGTCCCATGAACTTTCAATTATTGCCAACCATCCCCAACATTAAAAATCATAGCAATGAGATCGATCCGCCAAACTTTGATGAAGTCACGTTCAGGCTGTCCACACATAGGTGTGGTCAAATGTAGACATAAAAATGTGTGTAATTTTTCAGCAAAAAATGCCAAACATTTGGTAGGTTGAGAGGGAAATTTTTGAAAAATGTTTAATGTTCAAAAACTACACCAAACACAAAAAGAAAGCATTTGCTATTCCCTAGTCAGTGTGAAAAGCATACCAAATTGCATTTTCTTAAACAGCTCTTTTCTGTTTCTTAAATTGTGACTATATATATTAACAAGATTATCTATATATATATATATATATATCTGTCCAACTTGTTAATGCGAATCATTAACAAGTTGCAAGTTGCTAATTAACTATGTATATATTCTGTTCAACTTGCAAAACTTTTTCCCGTTGACTGCCTCATCAAACCAATTAAAAATTTCATAAGGACAATATTGTGCCTCAATTAAATTAATGATGCTGGCCAATGGCAGTAAATTGTCGTCTCTTATGATCTCTTAGTTAATTTATATATACAAATATATATATATATATATATATATTTACTTTGGCTCTCATCCTGAATGTTAATTAGCATCTCCAATCAGCTGTTAATATGTATTTACTACACATAATTTTTTACCTACGTGCTTAGTTATTTCTCGCCAAACTATAACCACTTGGCTGCCCTTGGCTTAATTGCCAGTTTGGCCTCGTTACTAGAAATCATTAATATTTTAAAACTTTAATTTGCCAAGATGGCAATTAACTAACACTCTAATTAAAAAGGAAAACCTGACCAAAAGTCAGAACAATGATCGCCAGAAAATCCGTTTGATAAGTGTAGGTGTTGATCCAAATTAACAATAAGTAGCATTCATCTTGAATATATTTGTTGATTTTGTCTTGAAATTTAAACTACAAATGGTGAGAAATAGAAGAAACAAAGTAAAAATAGCGAGGGGATGTGATGTAGGTTCGGTGCTACAACACTAGAAAGCCAATGTTGTAGCACTAGGAAGGCAGAACCCTAGCGCTATAGCACCAGAAATCCAACGCCGAGAAGGCAGAATGTTGGCGCTGCAGCACCGTGGCGCCACGCATGGCCCATGGGCCAATTTGTGATTTTTGGATTTTAAAACTCCGTTTTTCTCCCAAGTTGGGTGAGAACGAACCAAGGAGAAACCATAGAATTAGATTCTATACTGCTTTAGAGAATTTTTGTCTCAAAACGGAGTTTAGAATGGGAGTATTGGGTGTTCCCATGAGATTCGTGGGATTCAAATTTGTACTTACACTTTGATTTGAGTTTAATAAATTCGTTTTCTTTGTTAGGTGGATTAGGCACATTGCTGGACCATGTTAAATCTTGTTGTTCTTCATTGAATTACTTTACTATTATTTCTCAGTTTATTATCTGATTCGACTGGGTTACAACAAACTGTTATTGGAGCTAGTTTGATCATATGGCTGCCATGAAGTACGAGGTAAGAAAATTTGATAGGAAGAATGATTTTGGGCTATGGAAGATGAAGGTTTATGTCTTCATGTGTTAATAAAGTTTACAAATAGCGTTAAAAGTTAGAAATTCCTTGCTAGAAATGTTGACAAATGAGGAAAAGAATGAATTTATGGCGAAGGCTTACGGTACCCTGGTGTTATCACTGACAAATAAAATATTACGAGAGGTCGGCACAGAAAGTGCGCTAGCAAGACTATGGTCAAAGCTGGAGAGTCTCTATATGATAGTCCTTAACAAATTTGCTATATTTGAAATAGTGGTTATACACATTGAGGATGAAGGAAGGTACATCTATTACTCAACATATTGATTATTTTAATAAAGAAATTCTGGATCTCGTTAGTATAGATGTTAAAATTGAAGATGAAGATCAAGCGTTGATTCTCTTGTGTTCACTACCTAAATCTTTTGAGCACTTGGTCACTATGTTGTTGTTTGGATGAGATACGATTTTAATGGAGGATGTGAAGGGTTCATTGAATTCCAACGAATTGAGAAAACATGTCTAGGGTAGTAATCAAGGTGAAAGTGGGGAAGGATTGGTGGCAAAAGGGAGATCGAGAGAAAGAGAAAGGAGTAGAGGCTAATCGAAGTCTTGAACCAAGCTTAAAAATCGTGACAAGTGTTTTAGGTGTAGTGGAAAGGGGCACTGGAAATGGAATTGTTCGGAACGAGGAAAGGTGAAGGATGCAGGTGAAACGTTTGATCAGAAATGGGATGATATCACAAGAATTGTTGAAGATGAGTCTAATGGTGGACTTGTTCTCAACGTTACTGAAAGCTTACTAAACTTTGAGTGGATTTTGGATAGTGGTTGTTCCTAATGCATGTGCCTACGAGAAGATTGGTTTACCACTAAACAAAAATATGATGGTGGTAAAGTTCTTATAGGAAATTATGCTTTATACAGGGTTGTAGAAATTGGCTCGATAAGTATCAGAATGCACAATGGCATACTAAAGACTCTAAATGATGTGCGTCATGTTCCATATCTAAAGAAAAATCTAATTTTTCTAGGTATACTGGATAAGAATGGTTGTGACTTTAGAGCTCGAGATGGAGTTCTGTGGATTACCAAAGGTGTATTGCTTATTATGAAGAGAGACAAAAAGAATAGCCTTTACATTTCACAGGGTAGCACAATTTTTGGTAGTGCATCAGTTTCTTCATCAGTTAATGATACTATGAGATTGTGGCATTGCGGTTTAGGCATATGAGTGAGAGAGAGATGTCAGAATTGAGCAAATGTGGATTACTTGGTGGAGAGAAGATTAGAGAGTTGGATTTCTATGAGCAGTGTGTGCTTGGCAAGCAACACAGGGTGAAATTTGGCATTGCAATTCATAAGACCAAGGGCTCCTTGGATTACATTCATTCAGATCTTTGGGAGACTTCTTAGGTTCCTTCAAAGAAAAGTGCTAGGTACATGCTGACATTCATTAATGATTTTTCACGGCGAGTATAGATATACATGTTGAAGCATAAGGATGAGGTGTTTGTGAACTTCAAGCAATGGAAAACTTTGATTGAGAAGCAAACAGGAAAGAAAATCAAACGCTTGAAGACTAACAATGGATTAGAGTTCTGTAACAAGGAATTTTAGAAATTCTACGGCAAGGAAGGAATTGTGAGGCATCGCACAATTGTTTGTACACCAAAGCATAATAGAGTTGCAGAATGGATAAACAGGACTATCTTGGAGAGAGCTAGATGCATGCTTATTAACACCGGATTGTTCATGGATTTTTGGGTAGAAGCGATTAACATTGCGTGTTATTTGGTAAATAGGTCACCATCAACTGCTTTATACTGCAAGACACCAATAGAAGTTTGGTTTGGGTCTTTTATTGATTACTCAAATCTGAGAGTATTTGGGTGCCTAACCTATGCTAATGTTCGTGATGGAAAGCTTAAGCCAAGGGCTAGGAAATGCATATTCCTAGGCTATGCAAATGGAGTAAAAGATTATTGTTTGTGGTGTAATGATAACAAGGGCTCTAGGATGATTATTAGTAAAGACGTGACTTTTGATGAGTCTGCTATGAAGAAGAAGGTGGAGTAACTCGAAAGCAGTTAATAGGGCATTAAAGATAAGATGGAGATTGAAATTGATACTCCACAAGTTTCAAAGGAAAAACAGAAATTGGTAGATGAAGTAGGTGAGAGCACATTATCACCTAATCAACAATGGGAAAATAATTTACTACAAAACTATCATTTGGCTCACGATAGGGAGATGAGGCAGATTAAACCACCATAGTGATTTGCATATTCAGAATTGGTAGCTTATGCATTGAGTTCAGTATAGGAGTTTGCAGGAGATGATCCAGTCTCATACAAAGAGGCAATTTCCAAGCGAAATTCTCATAAATGAGTTGTAGCTATGTGTGAAGAGATAGAGCCTCTGCACAAGAATAGCACATGGGAGTCGGTTGATATACCCAAAGGATAGAAGATTGTAGGTTGCAAATGGATTTTTAAGAAGAAGAAAGGGATTCCTAGGGGAATGATGCAGATACAAGGCGTGTTTGGTTGCTAAGAGTTTTACTAAGAGAAAGGGAGTTAACTTCCATGAAGTGTTCTCCCTAATTGTAAAACATACTTCCATTCAATTTTTACTTGCCATGGTTGCTTTGTTTAATATGGAGCTTGAGTAGATGGATGTGAAAATAGCATTTCTGCATGGTGAGTTGGAGGAACAAATCTATATGAGTCAACTAGAAGGATTCATTGTTTCTGGGAAACAAAATCAAGTATGTCTTTTGAAGAAATCTTTATATAGCTTGAACTAATCTCCTAGATAGTGGTATAAAAGATTTGATGTATTTATTACTAAGATAGGATACACTAAAAGCAATTTTGATTGTTGTGTATATTATATAAAATGTAGTGATATCCTCCTAATATATTTGCTATTGTATGTTGATGATATATTGATAGCTTTTAGAAACATATATGAGATCAATATTTTAAAAGCTTAGTTAAGTAAAGAATTTGGGATAAAGGATTTGGGCAACGCGAAGAAGATATTGGGCATAGAGATCATTTGGGACAGACACGCTGGATTGTTGTACTTGTCTCAACAACATTACATTGAAAAAGTACTAGAGTGTTTTGGGATGAATAAGTCCAAGCTAGTGAGTATGCCGCTTGTAGCTCATTTCAAGCTCTCATAAGATGATTCACCGAGTACTGAGGAGGAGATGGAGTACATGTCTAATGTGCTGTATGCTAGTGTAGTAGGTAGCTTGATGTACGCCATGGTGTGTACTAGGTCAGATATTTCACATGCAGTCAGTGTTGTAAGTAGGTACATACATAAGTCAGGAAAGACTAATTAGCAGGCTGTGAAATGGATTATAAGGTATCTGATAGGCTCTGCAGACAGATGTTTGAGGTATAATCAATTGAATTCTACAGCTAGAATTATTGGCCATGTGGATACGGATTATGCAAGAGATTTGGATAGTAGAAGGTTTATTAAGGGATATGTGTTTTGTGTTTCAAGTTGAACTATTAGTTGGAAGGCGACTTTGCAGTCATTAGTTGTATTGTCTACAATAGAAGCTGAGTACATGGCTTTGGCTGAAGGCGTGAAAGAAGGCATTTGGCTAAAGGGGTTGATTGAGGATATGATTATGGATTTTGAGGTTACTTCAATATTTTGTGATAGTTAGAGTGTTATACACTTATCAGAGAATCAAACTTTTCATGAGAGAACAAAACACGTTGACATAAGGTATCACTCTATTTGGGATATGGTGTCTCAAGGTGTTATTTTAATTAACAAGGTTGGGACTAAAGATAATCCGGCAGACATGTTGACTAAAACTGTTCCAGAAATCAAATTTGAGCATTGCTTAAATTTGATTAACATTTACAGACTCAGATAATAGGCTCTTTTGAGGGTAGGGACAAAGATGATGGATGATGAATTTCAAGTCAAGGTGGAGAATTATTGATTTTGTTTTGAAATTTAGACTATAAATGGAGAGAAATGGAAAAAATGGAGCAAAAACGGCGAGGGGATGTGATACAGTGTCCAGTGCTATAGCGCTAGAAAGCCAGCATTGCAGCACCGAGAAGGCAGAACCCCAGAGCTATAGTGCTAGAAATTTGCACTATAGCGTTGGAAAGGCAGAATGCTAGTGCTGTGGCACTAGAAACCCAGCGCCTTAGTATCGGGCAACTCGGCAGTGCTGCGCACGACCCATGGGCCAGTTTGTAATTTTTGGGTTTTTAAACCCCATTTTTCTTCCAACTTGGGTGAAAATGAACCAAGGAGAAACCCTAGAATTAGATTCTATACTGCTTCAGAGAATTTTTATCTCAGAATAGAATTTAGTACGAAGGTGTTGGGTGTTCTCATGAGATTTGTGAAATTCAAGTTTGTACTTACACTTTGATTTGAGTTTAATAAATTCATTTTCTTTATCAGGTGGATTAGGAAAATCGCCGAACTATGTTAAATCTTGTTGTTCTTCATTGAATTACTTTACTATTATTTCTCAATTTATTATCTAACCTGACCAGGTTACAATAATAATAATAATATTGTAGCACCCTTACTCGAAATAACCCTTAATTGAGACGCCACTTAGTCCATACTTAAATTGAACACATAATACAGTTAATAGGCCCATAAGATTTTTTCAAAACTTAACTCATCAGAGACAACAATGGATCTTAACTTAAGCAACCTTAACAAAATGATCATGTACCAGCCATAGCTGGTCCCATAACATTCAAAATAATTAAGCACGATAGATATTCAACTCAACCTAACATAACATAACGTTTCTAAGTTAAAGCTTAACATTCTAGTGAAACCCATATACACCATTAAGCACATGTTCTATTATAAGGCATATGCCCTTTAGCCCAAGCTAGAAAATTCATATCCTTCACTTAATCTTGTTTGCTAAACAAGGATAAAATGGGGGATAATTCCAAAGGACTTAGTTAGGGATAATTTCAATAATAACAATAAGGATTTGTGGAGGAAAAGTCAACTCAATAAATCATAGTTTAACAATCAATCAAGAGCATATTAATAAACAGACAGCTAGAATTAGATTTCAAGTAGTCGGACTAAATTACAAGTAATCAAGATCAATTTACAGGTAGTTAAGATACAACCAGGTAAGTGGTTAATGTCGACTTGAACAGCCTGGCCAACTTAACCGATTTACTATGGGAGGTATTACTATCGGCCAACTTAATTGGTTTACTATAAGAGGTATCACCATTGGCTCATTCAGCCCGAACAGTGAGGATTAGTTGTAAGCATTTAGGAGACTATCAATCAAGTACTTTTTCCAAAACATGATAGCTTGGTATACAATAGGTGTCCATATAGATCGTATGGCGCACTGCAGTGCCTAGGGAGAAATTCCGAGCACACTGTCGATACCCAGGGGAAATCCCCAGTGTATCGCTGATAACCAAGGGGAAATCCCTAACATATCATTGATACTTATGCGAATTTCATAGAGTGTCCTACATTCAAACATTTCGCCCAGTTAGGCCCATGGCCAATCAAGGCTTTAAGTAATTAACAAGTACATATAACAATTGGCGTAGATGCCCAGGGGGAAATCTTTAGCACATTGTAGATACCAGATAACAAGTAAGCTAGTAAGGCAACATATAACATGTACAAAATAATATGATTAACAAATACAATACAACCATCATGGCCATATACGAAATGAACAAGTGTGTCGATAAGGTATTTGATAACAAGACATGACAGGAACAAGTATAGGACAATAACAAGTATTGATCACAAACAAGTACAAGAATACAATCAGGAATAAGTATTGTAATAGATAACAATTGGGAGTTCTGAGCACCAGAACAAATAAGAACAAACTCATAACAGAGCATGATCACGATTTAACCTTCATAGAGGTATACATATCAATAAACAGATAACAATCAATCACAAGCAAGTATGATTCCAATAACAAGAACAAGTATGGTACATAAGCACATTGAACCCTCACAATGGTCATTGCACAAGAATAGATAGAATAATTGAGGCCACAATGGCAGACCCTCATCTTCGTAGTCTTAGAAAACTACAATCATCATTAGCAATCTAATGATCCATAGGTCCCAATTCCACGTCACTTAATCCAAACAAATAGGTTCACAATCAAAATCCCCATTCAACTCTAATAATCCTTAATAATTACAATTAAATCATTAATAGTCTAAAATCACTAATTAACTAATTAACACGATAGTTTTAGGCTTAAACTGTACTACCGGCCCAAAATGGCTTGTAAAGTTGTTATTGCCGAAATAATTCTAGTTTTCATATCTAGTCTAATAATGAAACATAAACTAGTCCTCAATTACATATTTAATCTTATATCAGTATCCCAAATCAAAATAAATGGTCTAGATATCTTAATTATTCCAATTATTTCCACTTATGTCTCAAATTTCTAAATTTAGGGTTTAAATTCCTTTAATACTCTTATCTAATCTAAATTAGCATATAATATGATATCCAGGTCCACTAGACTATATAATAATCCTTTGCATGGAGTATATATACATCAATCATACACAAATTCCTCATTCTTGGCATATTACAAGGTTTACAGAAGTAACCATACAACATATGAATATATATAAGCATATTCCCATCCAAAACTTTCACTTACGATCCAATTATCAAAGCCCTAGATTCATGAACCAGAAGCACCAGTGCAATCACCTCGATGAGATGAGGAGACTGCCTTGGAACCGCCGCTGCCAACTGTCGCTGGAAAAGCTCAACAATACTACCAAAATGTGTCCTTTTGCTTCAGCAATCCAAATCCTTGATCAATTTCCTTAAACACTGTCGAATCGAAGCTTAATTTCACCAGGAAGTTTTAGTACCACTATTCACTATCATGCGCCACTGTGCTTGATTCAACTCTGTCGGTTGCCAATTCATAAAATTGAGCCCACTGGCTTGTTCATCGAGCTAAGCCCATCAAGAGTCACCCTTGGTTTGCCTCCAAACATTGTCAAAAAATAGGAACTCACCAACTTTGCCATGATCTCTCATTGGGCATTGGTTTTTTGCTATTTCTCCAATCAAAATGGGTTGTTCTTGTCATTGACGTGCTCATCGTAAGGAGAGGAAGAGAGTGGATGGATAAGTATGGAGCTTTGGCCATTGGAGGAGGAAGTTCGCTAGAGAGGGGTTCATGGTGGTTTTAGTGGAGAAGAAAGGGAGGGGAGGGGAGGGGAGGGGAGGGAAGGGGGGGAGCAAATCTACTATTTATAAAATTGAACTTTCCGTATTCGCATAGTTTGACCCCTAAGTTTCTGCCTAGCTTTTGATTGAGTCCTCCAAAGTTTAACTCACTTCGATTTCAATTCCTAGACTATGTTTGCACCTCACTTTGACCCATTTAACCCAAAATATTAACCATGCAACCCTAAAACTTTGAAAATGTGATCCAATCAAGTCTTGCTTAATTACACTTGGACCCCAAAACTTTTCAAAGTTTTTGCAATCAAATCCTTTTTATATATTTTCTGAGCCCTAAAATCTGACCAATCAATATCTCAAATTCTAAATCCTTATTTTTTGAAAATTTTGAATTCAGGAGTTTTACAGTTGTTGTTGTTGTTGTTAAAGCATCTACCTCCTTTTGATATGGTATATAGAATAAATAATAATAATTAAATATGTGTGAAAATAGTTTTGAGTATGAATGCATATTATATAATTAATTACATAAAAAAATACTGCATGTTAATTGTAGTACTATAATCCTAAGTTGGACATAAAAGCTTTAATTTGAAATAAATATAAAGGAAATAATAGAGTGATAATATTAATAAAATATTTTAATATATTAGTAGAGTATAATTTTTAGAATAAAAAATAAAAACAAAAATAATATAAAGATGTGTTAAAGTAAAATATTAAATTTGTTTTACAAAATGACCATAAATTTTTAGTCAATTTAAACCAAATTAATGGGTGGCATTTTTGTTGAGAGAAAGAGACATTGCAGTAGTATCAGAGTACATACATATATATATATATATATATATATATACTTGCTTCGTCATCAAAAACATATTAAGTAATTGAAATTCGTCTTTCTTAATTATAGAATACATAATAATAACTAAATTAATTGTTACTGCAACAAAACTAGGACAATTGATGCATACCATATATATATATATATATATCACTATTTCTTTTCTTGTTACTCAATCATTTTTAACAATAATATAATTTATCCCACCCACAAATTTAATTTAACAGCTGGTCTACTACTAGATAAATATTGATGTGTGTGCATGATGTCCCAACGAATTGTGTTTACACAAAATGCCAAGCATTGGCGGGTTGAGAGGGAAAATTTTGGGGCAGTTAATCAGCATATTTGATAGTCATTTTTTCCCCCGGTAATGGCTTGCACTTTTCTGTATTATAAAACAAGGTTAATGCGCGCGGAGTCCGAAAAGAAAATGTTTAATGAACAAAGACTTGTACCAAACACAATAAAAATTAGCATTATATATTCCTCGTCAGTGTGAAAACATAGCAAATTGGAATTTTTTTTCTTTATCTGATTACTAATGGTGACAGGCTTCCTATATATGTTTAAACATTTGAGGTAATATGAAACCATTAATATCAAGTCTAAATAATAATAACTTGCAATTTCTTAGCTCACGTGTGATACACTCCAATAACCTCCACTTGATTTAATAATATAGGCATTATAGTATCTTGTTTGATAAGTGAGATATATAAAAATATGCAATAGTTGATCCGTCTTTCGTAATTGGTCCAACATTGTAGAGTGGATTAGCTGCTATTCTTATAGTAGCCTTGGGGATGCTATTGTTTGAGTGCACCCCTTTTGGTTGAATGGATTTGTTTACTCTAAAATTTTTGTGGTGCTTAATTTTTATTAAAATCTCCACTATCGATGAGAGTAATAATTTTTTAAGTTACAATATTATCCACTGCTACAACTTGTAATATTATCCAATCTTTAAATCAAACGTGGCCTTCCACGTAGACTAGTATTTCTAAATTATTAGGATCCATTAGTTTATATCTGGTTCTTGTCAGTCTTACATATGGACTCTAACAACTGAGAATTTGAAAGAGCATCTGTCTTCCGAAAATATTACCTGCTCCAATACAGAAAAAAACAGGGTCAATCTATCTATCTATGCCGGATCGATGGCGGACTCTGCAGTGACATTCCTTCTGGAAAATGTGACCCAACTATTGAAATATCATGCTGATCTGGTGTCTGCTGGTGCGGAAAATGAGCTGGAGCAGCTGAAGAATGAACTTGGTTTATTTAAGGCCTTCCTTCGGGAGACGGCGGCAAAGAAGCCAAAGAAGAAGGAAGCCTTGAGAGAATTGGAGAGGCAGATTAGAGATGTTGTTTATGATGCCGAAGACACCATTGACACTTGTTTCGCACGGGCAGCAGCAGCAGCAGCAAAGGCCAACCGGCGCCGAGGTCCCATTGATCCAGAGAGTGTCAGCCTGGAAATTAAAGAGGTTATTAAGTCCCTTAGAGAAGACAAGGTGAACCCGATTTTGCACGACGCCAGGATGAAGTTGGCTAGTTATATGCAAATTGGCGATGGATGTGGCACAAGCCTGGAAGAATCAGCTGGGATGACGAAAGTGAGCAAGGTAAAGTATAAAATGATATACTTCTCACTTCAATTCAATTCATATTTTTACCAGAATTCATATTCAGAAGCGGCCTTCAATTTAATAATGGAGATTTTCCAAATCAAATCACCCAGTCATTGAATATGATCTGCTTGTTAATCACTTTCTCCCGTTTTTTGGCTTTGCTGCTCTGTTTTCAATTTGTGTTGCTTGTGTATTTCAATGTGTTGAATGTGTTTTCTTCTTGAGTGATTGTTTGCAAACAGTACAAAGTCATGTTCAAATTAAATGGCAGACAAATTGCTTTTTGTGACTATATTTAGAAAAAGAATAAAAATAATAGCTTCTTTGGTGTATTGATTTTTATAAAAAATTAATTATATAATATTAAATTACAAATATTGAGATTTTAAGATTTTGTATTTTCAAAATTATTGAAAAGAAATAATATGTTGTATTAGTCAAAATAATAGTCTTACAAATGATCAATTATTCTGGGTGGCCGTTCATTAATTATCAAATTCAAAATTCACAAAAGGAGAAAAGCGCCTCGAATGGTAGCAATTTTGTACTTTCTTCTTGAATGCAAAGGTTAAATAAAAGTATTTTTTTTAGTCAACAAATAATATGGGAATAATGTAAAAAATAAAATTTTCATTTGTTTATTTATAATTTATTTATTTGATAAAACAACAAAAAATAAAATAAAATTGGTTTAGATTATATGACGTACCTATTCAGAATTAATTTATGGATTAAAATGAAAAATTAGGGACTCAACTGCGAAAAAAGAACTTGGTTTGACTCTCTTATTCTCATGCAATCAAATTTCTGGCCAGGTTCAACTAGAAATTCCTTTTAGGTCAAACAATAATGAACTAAGTATATATAAATTTAAGGATCGTAAGATTGATATTTAATTTAAACATTATCGAATAAAGTAATTCCAAAGATAAATATTAAGGATCACTTATACAATAATATATGTCATCTAAATTTAGAATTATTGTTTCAAGAAAATTGAATAATTAATACTTGTTATTCTCAAAATTGACCTATATTGGTTAAAAATCCAATAATATCAAATTATGTTAACTGCTATCATTTTTTTTTTCCTTTTCTTTTCCAAATCAATAATATTCAACTAGATGTGACTCTCGTAAGTGTTATATCCTATAATAAAACTTATGTTCCTTTTTCTTGGAAAATTACATAATTTGTATTATGATTTTGAAGAATATTTCGAGAAAAGTATAGTTCTCGCTCCTATGTTATGTATTCTGCAACACTTAACCCGTGTACTATGAATGTATATTATGATCATTTGTATGGCCCCAACTTGAAAGTCAATCCGGCCGATTACCAGCAACGTTAATTTTTAAAGATAAATTACAATCTTGTTCTAAGAATTATATCACATTACCTTTATAATTGCCCTCTTGGCACAGAAACCATATACGAATAAGAGTTATATGCTGCAAGCTTAAATATAATATTTCATTTTTTAACTTGATGCTCATCACCATTAAATTTTAGTTTTATAACAAACATACATATCTTCTAACAAAGTTACAGTCATATTCCAAATAAATCAAATAAACTTCTACTATTAATGATTTATTTTCAAAAATAGGGCCAATTAATGAAATATATAACCTTTCTAAAATCGTTGCACGATACATATATTCAATTGAGTATATAAACATATAAAACATTGGAATGTAACTTGAAGAAAAATAAATTAATCAACACAATGATTAAAAAAAAAGTTGAAAATCATCAAATATTTAAAATATAAGTAATAGCTTAACTAAGTAAAATCTTGCTTGTTAAACTAACATTATTTGAATTTTCTATTGTGTTAGTACTTGTTCTGTTTGATATTGGTGATTCATGATGTTCTTTTTAATTTTATTTTCATTTTTACTGCTAGAAAAAGATAAATTAGCAGCAAAATAGTGAGTGACAGTGCAAAAGTTATTACTAATTATGTATATTATGTGATAAAAATTTAGTTGTCACCTTAATAACTTTTACAAACTAGATAGTGACAAAAATAGTATTAAAATTGTCATCATAGACAATTAGTAATATACCTATATATAGTCACAATGAAAATTTTGTCACAAATTATAGTGACAATTTTTATTATCACTAAATTGTAACCATAGAGATGTCATTAATTGTTAATGGTGACAACTTAAAACATTAATTTTTGTCACCATTGAACTATTTTGTGACAAGATAAAAATTCTTGTCACTTAAAAATTATTATTAATGACAAGGTAAAAGCTATCGCCACTCAATGCATGTTATTAGTGATAATTTTTATTTTGTCACTTATTATTTTGTCATTAATATTATATTTTTTTTTGTAGTGTTCATAGATTTGTTTTTTTTACTTTTCAACTACTATCTCTTTTCCCCACTCAAGGTTTAGTTATTGATCCCACATTATATTCCTTTTATCTTTAACCGATGAAATTTTAATTATAGAATGATGTTATGAATGAAAGTGATTCCGTAGTTTCTTCAATTTCCTTTCCATTCTTTGGATTGTAATTAAGTTAGTTTTATAAATATAATATAAATAAAGATCAATCAAAATTTCAAAAATGAAGCTAATTAAGTTCGACCAACAAATGGAGCAGTTGCTCAATAGGTTCCCTCATTATTAGATATCTTGAATAAATTAGAGTAAATTAGGTTTCACCCCATGTGAAAATAGAAAAGAACAAAAAACCTCCATAAAAATAATAGGCAACAGACTTCCTTATACTTTTAAAAAAATAGCACATTATCCTCTTTTGTCCCACAGTATATATCACTCACGGTTGGTACATTTGGTTTTGTGTTTTTGCTTCTTAAATGACAATTTTGCCCTAAATATCTCACCATTGAATGTTTTGAAAAAATTAACTATTTAAATTAATTCTAGCTATAAAAATATAAAATATAAATATATTTTTATATATACATATATATTTCTGAAATATTTAATCACATGCCATGCCCATGGCAGCTTTGGACTACCAAGGCCATGGCAGCCTCAAAAAATGGCGGCCATGGCCAGCTGCACGAATGGCTTCCATGGCCGCATGAAGAGGGTGCAGATTTGGGGGGTGAGGGTATGTGAGCGGTGGCCAGGTTGTGCAGTCGGCCATGGCGATGGCCTCGCGTGCAGAGGGTGGTGGATTTTGTTTTGGGGTGGTGGTGGTTGTGTTAGGGATGCTGGGTTATATATATCTGTATAAATATTTATATATAAATATATATTTATATATAAAAAATATTGAATAAATTATGTATATATAAATATAATATATGATATATTTATATTTAAATTATGAATATATTTATACTTTGTATTTATATTTTATATCTATGTATATTATATATTTATCTATAATTCATATTCATGTATACATTTATACATAATATGTAATGTATAAATACAATATATCTATATGCAAAAATCTAAATATATACATTAATATATTTGATATTATATATAATATCATATATATGTATTTATATATAAAATATATACAAAAAATAAATAAATTAGAGAAAATTAAAATAAGTAAATTTATAATAATTCTTTTAAATTGGGAAAATAAAAAAAATATTGTAAAGGAGAATAAAATAAGACATATGAAAATATATTAAAAAGATAAATAAATTAAATTGAAAATATATGAAATAATTAAGGGTTGTATAGTTTTTATATATTAAAACTAAGATTAAATCACAGTAAATAAGGAATGGTGGGTGGTGTGCATAAATATTTAGAAATATAAGGTGGTTTTTTGCCTTTTATTTTCCATAGAATATTTTTTGCCCTTTTCCTTTTTTATATGGGGTTAAAATGCAATTTTCCCAAATAAATTAATATAAGTCAAAAAAATAAATTGCTATAAATTCCTTTTTACTTGTTTTTCATTACACAAAAGGTATTTTGGTGGTCAAGTTGTTGGGGAAACCGATTGTCTTCATAATACTCCTAGGTAATTAACACTTACTTAAAAGTGTCACATAGGGTATATAAAAGTTTTGTTATCATTGTAGAGCTGGAGGCTCTTCTCCGGCTCTCGTGCAGCATGCGTGACTTTCAAGTTTGCTTGTTAGTTGTGATGTTAGCTGTGCTGTTTTTTGTTCATCAAGTTAGTTAGCTGCAGTTATTGCAGTAATATCTATAAATCGGGGTAGAGTTACTATTTCATATAGCATATTCAAATTGTATCTTCTTTCTGTCAAAGCTTAGTGAAAGTAATATCTTATGTCTTCTCTTCGTTAATTTGAGCCATGGAATCATCATCTTCTTCATGGACCTCAAAGATTCCACATTCATTATGTAGAGCATTTGTATTTTACTGTGTTATATATCACGAATGCCACAACTTATGTAGAATATTACTAATTTTATCATTGGTATAATGACTTTGAAATGTGATTTTAACCTTTTATTTATCATTTCCTAATTTTAGCACAAGTTGTTACAACAAATTAATGTACATAATTCAATTAAGTACATTAATTTGTTGTAATAAGCAATTGCTTGAAATGTGAAGACATTGCGCCATGTCTATATGTTTCCAAATGTATCAAAAGAATAAATAGTTAAGGGACATTGTGGATACCATAGTATTTGACAATTCAATACTTTTAATCTCATGTATTTTGTTGTTATTTTATTAATAATATATAGTTTCTTATAATCTTATCATTTAATTTGAACCTTTTTACACGTGTTCAGTTAATCAGGCGAGACAAAGCAGTACGTTTGGGAGATGAGGAAGATATTTTAATTAAGCATCTCATGGAAGAAAGAGAGGAACTTGACGTTATCTCCATCATTGGTATGCCAGGCCTGGGGAAGACAACACTGGCGCGGAAGATATATCAAAATGAGAAAATCCAATATGAGTTCCCCATTCGCATTTGGGTTTGTGCTTCTCAAGATTTTAACGCCAGGGATGTGTTCCTAAGCATTCAGAAAGAGTACCCCCACCTGGAGAAAGCAAAATTCTTGTTAGTCCTGGATGATTTATGGACTGTTACAGCCTGGAATGAAATAAAAAATCTATTGCCGATGAGCAATAAGATGGGTAAAATCCTCATAACCAGTCGTAATATGACGGTTGGTAAGCATGCTAATATTACTAGAGTGCCCCACCAGCTGCGTTTCCTAACCGAAAAGGAAAGTTGGGAACTCCTGCAGTTACAGGTGTTCACGACGCTCCATGATTGCCCTGAAGAGTTGGTCGAGATTGGGAAATACATAGCCGGCCAATGTAATGGACTGCCTCTTGCACTAGCACTGATGGGAGGAATTCTTCTAGAGCAATGTTCACCATCACAACCCATAGGTGCTATTCAAAGAGCTTGGACAACCGTATCTGAAAACCTGAATATGTTTGCTAGAAATGATGAGACTTTCCGCTCATCAGATATTGTAGCACTGAATTACATTGAATTGCCGGAGGACTTGAAATATTGCTTTCTCTATTTGGGGGTGTTTCCCGAAGACTATGAGATCCCTGCTTGGACATTGACCCGCTTGTGGATTGCTGAAGGATTCATACAACACAAGAACGGACAGAGCCTGGAGGAAACTGCTGAGGAGATTTTGGAGGAGCTTATAAACAGGAACTTAGTCATGGTTGATAAAACAAATTTCATCGGTAAAGTTAAAACAATTCGTGTTCATGATCTGATACGTGAATTCTGCATTTCTAAAGCTGATATTGCGGACCAAAATTTGTTCAGAAAGGTAATGTTGTCATGGGGAGGAGTTTTTGAACCTCCAGTTTCAGGCATACAAAAGTATCGTCGTCTTTGTATCCATTCCCATCTCTCCAATTTCCTCACGAAAGTCTTCTCTGGAAAACTAAAGGCCCCACACCTACGTTCTTTTTTATGTTTCTGCAAAGAAACCATCGTCTTGGATGCAAAGTACATTTCAGAAGTCTTGGGTTCCTCAAATTTGCTTAGGGTTCTGGATTCTAAGTCCATCATATTCAATCAATTTCCCAAAAAGCTTACGAATCTGTTTCATTTGAGGTACATCACCCTGTCGTGTGCTGGCCTCAATGTTCTTCCTGAAGCGGTCTCTGAGCTATGGAACTTACAAACTCTTGTAGTCGATACAATGTCACGTACCCTTGAAATCTTTGGAAGTATGTGGAAGATGATTCAGCTGAGGCATCTAAAGACGAAAGCTGCAATTATTCTTCAGGCCATACAAGAGGATTTAGGCAGAGGAGCTGGTGAAAACCTTCAAACATTGAGCAGATTGTCACCTGAATATTGCACGGAAGAGGTTTTCAGTAGGGCCCGTAACCTAAAGACATTGGGGATTCGTGGAAGCACAGCCATTCTTTTGAATGCCAAGTCCTTGAGAAAATTGGACTGTCTTGAAACCTTGAGCCTAAAAAATGATTTATTTTATGAACCAGCATCTAAATATCCACTGCCCGGCCTTCCTCCACCCCACTGTTTCCCACCAAATATCAAGAGGCTGACACTATCTGCTACGTTTTTGGACTGGGAGCATATGTCTACGTTGGGAATGATTGATACTCTCCAGGTGCTCAAGTTGAAAGACAGGGCATTTGTAGGACCATCCTGGAACACTGTTGGCGGTGGCTTTCCTTCTCTCCAATTCTTGCTAATTGCAAGCACAGATTTAGTCTTTTGGAAGGCATCAGATGATCATTTTCCGAGTCTTGGTTGTCTAGTGTTAAAGAACTGTGAAAAACTCAGTGAAATTCCATTGAGCTTGGCAAAAAGCCTCCAGATATTGGACATAGAGCGTGTCTCCCAATCTGCCGTTCAGTCTGCCAGGGAAATTGAGCAGTTCAAGAAGATGCAAAGACAAGAGAAAGCCAGATGGGGTAAATTCAAGCTCTCCATTGGTCTTGGATGTGAGTGATCAAGCTCAAGCCCTAGAGTGATGCCTAACCTGGTACAATTTTTTGTTGTCCTTGTCATGTTACATACCTTGTGTGCTTTCCTCTTCAAAATTTCAGTTCACATCGGAAATCTCTCATTACAAAATATGTCTCGGCGATGCTAATCTCTTTTGTCCAACTTCATAAATAATTTCATTATGCATAAAAATTTCATTCTACATCTGAATTTCGTTTGTAATTCTGACTCCTTGATTAATCCATGCACGCAATACTAATACAACTATCCCTACAAATTATGTAAAAACAAGGTAAAATTGTAAAATTGGTCCTATACTTATACGTCAATGGCAATTTTTTATTTTATCCTTTCAGGCTGTAAGATTGGTACAATACCTTCTGAAATTTGACAATTTAACAACAAATTGAGCCTGAAACTCATCTGGCGTCAGCCCGATCCTATGTGGTGCCACCTATCATCATATTTGCCTTCCCTTTTTCTTGCATGGCAATGATGTGGCAACTCAACCAACCACATTAATAAAAACATGAAAAAAAAATGTATAAAACAATTAAAAAATAAATTTATACATAAAAATAAAAAATCAAGACATAAAAAAGAAAATAATGCCAAAAAATAAAACAAATACATACAAACACATATACATATATATATATATATACACACTAGCATTATCCTTGTGTTATGCATGGATTGTTTAAATTACTACATTTAATATAATTATTGAATTATGAATATAACTAAAATAATAATATAAAAGTATAAATATCGCACAAAAAATCAAATAATTAGTAAAATTAAATTTAAAGCTTTAAAATTTAGTATTTATAAATTTGCAACATATAAAGACATCTCATATATATGATGTCATAAAAAATAAATTTCAAGATTCTTTAGTGAGAAGTTAAAAATAATTTAAAACATCCAAAATGTAGCGCCCTACGCAGGAGGTGCCTGCTTCAGGCTAAGGTGCTACTCTAGTCTTATTCATAATAATACAAAACCATCATACAATTACTAGTACAAAGTCTACAATTGTCATCTATATTAGAGCCATACACACATAATTTAAGAGATAACCATAAAAACTGAATCTTTATCCAAAACTCAAAAGATAGCCACTTAACACACCACCTAAAGGATCATTCCCCGAAGAAGCATATGTACATATCAAAAGTTCTCAGGGCCAAACCTTCAACATTGCACAATGTTCTCTAGTCTAAACATTACGATTAGGTTTAGTCTATATGCACATGCATAACACCTAATCTATTACAAAATAGTCTCCTCGAGCAAGCCTCAAGCCCTCAGTTTTCATTCAGCCCTGTCTGGGAAGAGAACAAAGGATAACAAAAAGTAGGGTAAGTCCTAAAGACATAGTGGGGGTGGGGGGGCATATGACAAACAGTCAGAGGAAAACTGTCGAAGGAGCAATAATTCAATAGATTTATCAACAAGCAAGACTTTACAATTTGAAACAAGATTATCTCAAAGCATTAATGATATCAAATTCGACAAACAGAGACATCACCATCCTTGTTGCTCCTAAAATGGAATACAAATATAATCAAGCAAAACCCAAAGCATAATATGCATAATAGATTTTCCTTATTCCTCCTTTACCCCAAGCATAACAGCTCAGTACAATCCATTTTCCCAAGTATTCTGCTTGGTACTCAAGCACTCAACCTGGTCTATTATCCCTATATATTGATACAATCAAATAACAAAGGTCAACATGGCCAAACAAATGACCTGCAGGATACTTCAATTAGGGATGCAAAACACAATTTGGTTCAATAAACAAATGTTGACAAGGCAAATACAAACGATATGTAGAACAATTCAATTAGGAAAGCAAAATATGATTTGGTTGAAAAGACCCAAAATTAATATAGTGAAGGGAAAAGCTGGCAAGGCTATAGAGCATACGGAACAAATAACAGATAGGACAATAAGAGCTTTGGGCACTAGAACAAATATAATTAATTTCATAGATAAATAGTTAACGAATTCACTTCCTAGAAAAAAGATAAGCTTAACCCTCACCTTAACAGCCATAGAAATGCTATCCCAACCTATTGTCTTGTGTGGTATGACTTCTTGTCACCTATCAAAAAGAACGGACTTATAATCAAACCACTTATTTTGACCCTATAACAATAATTAAATTGGTATTATTTAGCTATCGGTTGTTTTACAATTATTACTATATTTTAAAGTTTGGTCTCAAAATTATCGAGAGGTGACATATTAATTGCCCATAATACCATAATACTTACGAGGATTATATTCGTTCCAGTTAATGAATCAATTCAGATTCCTATTTTATAAATATCCTTGCAACGTTACACAAAATTAGGCCTAATTGCACTGATTAACTTAATTAACGATAATTATGTTCTAATTGTCAATCCTAGCCCCCTAGCACTTGTACACAACTTATATATATATTCCAATATTTTGATTTGACATTCCAAATCTTATCCCGATCATTCTCGTCCATAATTACAATTCGGTTCAATTAACTTAAACTAACATCAATAATCAACTTAAGATTTTAATTGAGCTAAATCAAGGGATGTTTAACCATTTAAACAGAATGTTATCTATAATCTCAAATTTAATGTTCTAAACCCATAGTAACAAAACTTATATCACCCTTATAACATGACACAATTTAGATTTCTCAATTATATCAACTAACTTTAGTTAATGAAAATTAACTTTTAATTAATGATCCAGGTTCATGTTCAGTCTATATTAAAATCATATACAATTTTTCCAGTCAATAATCATAAATTTTGATCTAATTAACTTATTTTTACATTAGAATTTAGGCTAACAACTCAATCAAATTAAATTGGGAATCAAATCATCTGACTAATAAGTGTTTTAGCCAATTGACCGAATTCGAGGCCAAATCATCGCATGATACCAACTCGTATGTAGTTAGATTGCTGTCATGATCAAATTGGTGGTCAGTTGCTGGAGCTCTGCTGTGCACTATCGCCGAAACTGAGTTCCCACTACAAGAAAGTTGAATTTTTGTTACCATCCAAAATGTGTAGTAATAGGTCAAAATTTGTAGCAAAAGACTTTTTGCTATGAATTTTTTATGGATTTGATTGTGGGGTTAATATAGGCATGAAAAATAGTTTGCCACAGGATTATTGGCGTAGGAAATACCTTTTGCTACAAATTTGAAGCTTTTTTTTTTACAAGTGGCTATCCATGACAAATATTTCAAAAAATTGTCTCACATTTTATACATACATTTTGTTGTAGCAAAAACAACATTTTAGCATACTTCAATTTTGTAGCAATAAATTTGCATTCGTAGTAATATAATTGTATTTGTTACAAATTTGTCATCATAGTTAAAGCAAAATCAAGAATAATTTTCTTTCCCATTTCTTACGAGTTCATTTGTGTAGTAATTGTTTTTTTGTTAACAAACTTTATTAATGCATATTATATTAAAATTATTGACATAAAAATTATTTAAATTTCCAAGAATGACAATAATTTTTACTATTCAAGAGAGTTGATATCCTTGCATAAGAAGACATTCAAACTCATAGTGAAAATTCATAACTTCTTATACTGTATTAAGAAACAATGTAAATAATATCCTTCGCATAATCTAAAACGAGTACTACTATTTCACGATTAAGATAGACATGGAAGTAACAAATCTTCTTCAAGATGACATAACCTACATATTAAGTAAACCAAAACTAAACCAAGTCTTCATCAACATTAGGTGATAAATTACACCAAATTAGATGAAGATTCCTAAACACATCAAAATATAATCAACAAAGTATAAATGTACTCAAAAGAAGGGAGTATTCCTACATTTGAACAAAAGTAAGACAACTTGGCAATAATGTCCATGACCTACAACTCCATGACTTGCAATACAACCCACCATAGTATTAATAAATAAGTATATATTTGTATCCAAAGAAAAATATTTCAAATTAAGAAAAATGATGGAACTAAAAAAAGAGGCAAAGTCTCATACATTAACAAATTCCCATGCAATACATTTGTGAATAGCCTCTCCAATAGTCCTAGCATTTCAAAGAGGGCATAGTAACTTCTCATTTGGTCTAAATGCCTTTTCAATATATACCTTTACATAAGAAGGCATATCTCCATCTTCTTCAGCAAAAACCATATCAATAATAATACCATGAGCCACAATGCTTTTTGGTATTTCATGGCAAAACAACTGTACTTGAGCGCCAATGTAACACCCCTAAGTTTTGCCATTTTTGAGAAATAAGAATTTGGAATTTAAGATATTGATTGATCAAATTTTATGGCTCAGACAATAAATAAAAAGGGCTTGATAGTCAAAATTTTAGAAGTTTTGAGTTAAAGTGTAACTAACCAAGACTTGATTGGATCACATTTTCAAAATTTTAGGGGTTCACATGGAAATATTTATGGTCAAATGAATTAATGTGAGGCACTCACTTAGTCTAGGGGTTGAAATGAAGCCACTCAAAATCTGAAGGACTTAATTGTAAGTAGCCAAATAGTTTAGAGGGCCAATTTAGATTTCTAAAAAGTTTCCCTATAAATAGGATATTTTCATTTCTTTCCCCCATTCCTTCCACTTACTTTACTGCATGCATCACTGGTTTCTCTCTGGCAAAATCCTCCAGGCGGACGGCAAAACCTCAGACCCTACCCACTATTTTCTTCCTCTCAACAAGTTAAACACAGTGGTATCCAATTCTTGCAGTATTTTTTAGTATAGCAACAACAACGAATGGTTGAAAAATAAGCCACGACGGTGTGTGATCGGGATGGTGGAGCAGTGGTGGAGATAGGGTTATGGGCAGCATTTCTGGCGCATCTCAGTTCAAGGAGTGATTTGATGTCTTCAGGTTTTTAAATCATCCATCAGAGATGACAGAATTCAAGCTTCGGGTGGCAGTAATGAGTGAGACCTAGCAAGCTTTGGAGCTTCAATTTATGGCATTCTTGGTGGCAAAACTTAAAATTGGTTGTGGTACTGGGTTCAGGAGGTTGAAAGGTGCCTTGTGGTGGTGATTTTAAACTTTTTCGGCAGCAGATGATGGTGGTAGCAGTGAATGGGCAGTAACTTTTTCTCGACATGATGATTGCAATGGCATAATTGGTTTGTGACTTTGGGGTATCATTGATAGATTCGTGGGTAAAAGAGTTGGGAAATAAGTTTGATTATATGTATACACATGTACTATGTTGCTTTAAACATTGTACCATGTTATGAAATAAGGTTATCATATGGATTGTATATATATAAAGAGACCATGCATGGATGGAATTATGTACCTAGTAGGCTCGAATATAATATATTGTTTGGCATCTTTGGTTAACTAAGGTTAATAAGCAAGAAAATCTTAAATTCAAAGGTCTAAGACCTGGGTGACAATTGTTGGAATTAACTTTGAAGAAAGATGAAGATTTGACTATACATGTGATATGCATGGATCGTGTATGAATTATTGTGCCCAAACTTATGTTGTTGCATGATTAAGTTTGAATAATTAAGATTAACGAGCATGAAATGCCTAATTTTATGAATTTGGTGACTTACATGGCAAAATTTTAGGTTATTGAGTTAATTAGCCTGTTAGCACTAACTTGGGGACATTTTTATAGGGATAATTAGGTAATTTGAAATTGGTTATATCTATCGCCTGTAACATTAAGACTTCTATAACTGATACAGTGAACTCTAATATTGAATTAATTTGATGGTTACTGATTTTGGATCGTTAATGGTAAGATTTCAGTTGTTAAGAGTTGTTAGGGTTGAATAAGGATTTTTATTAAGGATTTACTCTTTTGGTTAGGCAACGAAGGAATAGGTCCTGTGGAACAGTAGGCGGTGACTGTAGTTTTTTGAGACTATAGAGGTGAGGATCTGCCACTTTGGCCTTGATTATTCTATCTGTTCTTGTGGAATGACCCTTGTGAGGGTTCAATGTGCTTGTTTTGTATTTGCTCATGTTATTGAAATTCGTAATTGATTATGTTTTTGTTTGTTATCTGTTATTTGACTCGTATACCTCTGTTAGGATTAGTACTTATTTTCACTCTATTGAGTTAGTTTTTGTTTGTTCTGGTGCCCAGAATTCCTTTCTGCCTTGTCTTGATCGATATATGTCTTGATCGGTACTTGTCACTGTTTGGTACTTGTTTTCAGTTTGAACTGTTAGTAGATGCCTTACCGACATACTCGCTTGTTTGTATCCTGTTATCTTGCCAGTTGGCTTGACTGCACTTGTTAGTCGTTCATATGTTACCTTGTTGGCAAATCTAATTGCTTGATTCGTACTTGTTGTACTTGTGTGGAGATCGTACTTAGGCTGAGTGCCAATCCTATGCAAAATGCTGGGATACTTAGGACATGCCTTGTAGTCTACCTGGGTGTCCATGATACACAAATTAGTTCACTTAGATATCTACGATATGCTAAGCAGTCCACTTTGGTATCCGCAATGCGCCATATAGTCTGTATGGGCAATGTACCACATAGTCCGTATGGGCAAACCAATTGTATGCCAAGCTGTCACGCTATGGTTGTACTTACTTGACTGGTATAAAGAGATTTTGATATGTAGGTTCATTCTAATTTGTTAGATTGTATGTTATATTTGGGTTTGTTTTATTTTGGTTGTACCCTATTTGTTTGTGTCCTGCTCATGGAGTAATAAGGACATTGTAGCTTCTTGATCTAAATCGAGCTATTGTAAGTGCCGGACGAGCCGTCTGTATTACCTCTCGAGTATGATCAATTGAGATGCTCTATACCTCTCGAGTAAGATCGCTTGAGATGATCCTTGGCCATTTGAGCTAATAATTACAACCCAGAGCTAGTACCTACTAGAAGTCTTGAATTTGATATTGTTTGCTCTTCAGACTTACTATTAACTGCCTACCAAACTTGTTACTGCTTGTTTCTTGCTTGTCCTTGATATGTTTCTATACTGATTATTAAGTGATGATCTGTTGGGTTGATTCGTTCTCAACAGATCCCTGTTGTTCCTTATTAAGATTATCCATCACTAAGTCCTCTGGACTTACCCCATATTATTCATGTTTTCTCAAACAAGATTAAATGATGGACATGGAACTTTGGCTTGGGCTTAAGAGAAAATAGAATTTGTAGTTGAACAGGTGCTTATGTGTATGTATAGGATCTCTTGAATGCTAAGCTTGGACTAAAGACGTTGTGGTATGTCAAATTTGATTTTGAGAACTTGAGTCTTGTATATACTTTGTTAGGTATTCAAAGGTTAAATTGTGGTATGTATATTATGTTCTGTTGTAATTGATAGGTTGAATGTTGCCGCTGCACTTGATAAGTTATGTTTGAAAAGTTTGTTATTGGCTTATTGATTGTATTAAGAATTGTGATTTAAGTTTGAATTAGAGTGGTGCCTCAGTTTAGGTACTATCCCGAGAGGGGGTGCTACAACCAACCTAGATGATTAATAAATTCTCAAATTATTTTTCAATAAATTGCCATTTTACTCAAACATTTATGCTATTTTGCAAAAAAAAATGCTTTTGTAGTGTGCATACCTTGATAGGGTTAGAATAATATTCCATCATCTTTATCCTACACATGTTTGTGCACATCTTTATCTTGCACATGTTTCTCCTACACATCCTTTTGATCATGAAACATTTTACCAGTAAACTGTATTTGGGAAAATAGTAAAACAATGATATAAGCAAGTAAGATTTTGCAATATTTCACAATCTTCAAATAAAGAGGAGTATAAAAGTTCTAATATTTGATAATAAGTGTCATGTCTCCCTCCTTTGACAATTAGGGGTGAGAAAGTCACTACAAAAAAAAGGGTTTTAGTGATCGCTCAATCGGTCACTAAATTTACAAAAATCGATCACTAACAAGTTTAGTGATTGATTTAGTCGGTCACTAAAATCCTCGTCACAAATTTGTATCGGTAATTTTTAGCGGTCTCTAATAATCACTAATTTTTAGTGGTCACTAATTAGTGACCGATTAGTGATTGCCAGCCACGGTCACTAATTAGTTAATTTTTTAAAAAAAATTGTATATGTTAGTAGGCGGTCACTAATTAATAATCGCTTTGTGACTAAAAAATTCAATCACTAATTTTGAGGGTAAAAAAAAATTAATATTGGACTTTGTATCCTTCTAGATTCAAACACAACACCTTTGCTTTGTTCACATGAGTTGTTGACCACTACACTACATGCATTTTCCTACATCTATCTAAAAAGTATAGTATGTATAATATCTATAAATCAAAAAATAATTATAATATTCTTATAATTAAGTTATTATTCTTCTGCATTTTAAAATTTAACAAAAATAACAATTAATCATTTAATATTTGTATAATTTTTCTTCAATATAATAATGTACGATATTTATTATTTATAACTATTAACTCTAATTTTAGGTATATTTTATCATGATATATTATAAACATACTAAAAAATAGCATATACATACTCTGATATCTATAGTAATAAACTGTTTACACATATATATGGTAATATGTATATATACTAATAAAAACTGACTAACATATAATATTATTATATATATTAAAGTATTTATTTACACATAATAAATTATATATTATTAGCATGTATATATTAATTAATTCTCATTTTTTTATATAAGAATGTTATTCTTATTTATTTCTTTATGTATCAACGTATAGACTAATAAATTAATGTTTAATTATATGGGTATGATATAGAAATATTTAGTAGTTATACATTTATATATGTACATATATTTTTATATTTTTCAAACATATACACATATTACTATCAAAAACTTATATATATTTATAACAAACACAACATTTTATTAATTACTTATATAAGTATTACATAAATTGTATGCTTTCATATTACAAAGAATATACAAAAAATAAAACTTTATATTTGTGACTGGTTATTGATTGAAAAACACGGTCACTAATTAGGTTTGCATCAATAAGTGAAAGAATATTTGATAATAAATTAATGATAGAAAAATAACCCGACCATTAATTAGTGTTTGAATTAGTGATTGTTTTGTATGTCACTAATATTAGCGACCGACAAAAGAGTCCGGTCACTAAATTAGTGACCATTTTGTGTGATCACTAATATTAGTGACCGAATTAGTGACTGCTTTGTGTTCGGTCAATAATATTAGTGACTGAAAATGAGTTTGGCCACTAAGTAGTGACTAAATTAGTGACTGTTTCTATGCGGTCACTAATTCGGTTATTGATCAGTAACCAATCAATCACTAATTTCTTAAAAAAAATTATATTTGAATCGGTCATTAAGTAGTCAATGATTAGTGACCAATTAATCAGTCACTAAAGCTTATGTTTTTTTGTAGGGATCATGAATGGTTTTCATACATATTGTAAAAGCCCACAATAGCTTTACAAAACTAATGTTATCAAAAGACTAGCATGAATAATGACCACAAAATTGTCCAAATCATATCTATCAATTGCATCTTTTCACTTGTGGTTCCGCATTATTATATATCCATGAAATAACTTGAAATATGTGTTTATTGTAAGCTCGCTTTGAATATGCAACCTCATCAATATAGGAGAAACTCAAGAGAGGGCAAGTGAACTTAAGGATGTTGTCAATAAGACTAAAAAGATAAGCTTTTCCAATGAGAGGACTCTTTACTAAAATAAAATTTTCAACAATATGCTCATTTTAATTGTGTCATTCAAATAACTATATATGTATATATATATATATATATAGAGAGAGAGAGAGAGAGAGAATAAGTATAGGAAATCAATTGCAAAATTAAACATGAATAAGCAGACTTTCGTAAATATCATCCAAATATATTAACCATCCAAATTGCCATCGACATTCATAATTATTTTCCCTATCATATTGGATAAATTTGCTAGCATAAAAATCATTAGCACAAAAAGAATCTCAAGTTATAATATGTAATTATTTCTCTTTGAGAGGGGGCTACTCTTCAAGAAAGGGAGCATCTTGAAGTCCTATTTTATGTCTTTTAGATCATACTTATATTAAATTAAAAAAATTACCTTATTGGGTTCCCAAACAAGTTATGGCATTCTATGTAGCACCCCACCTTAGGCTAGCACCTAAGCTAAGGCATTACTCTGATTTAGACTTAATTCTCAGAGTTATAGTTCAATGGAAGGCTTATAAAATTCAAACGTCTCAAAGTTAAACATCGATTCATCTCAAAAAGACTAAATAAAGCTGCAGAATAGATGCATCATAAGAGATTCACGTAACTTAGTTAAGTTGCAACCTTTGATAGATTATGACATCCATGCTATCTAATACTACAACCTTGAAAGTAAGATTTACACATCACAACATCTCTAAGGTAAACAAAACGTTCACAAGTTCCATACTTAACTATGGCATTAGTTCTATTACAAAACAATCATGCACTTCATTCCAAACTTGGCATCCATCAGAGCCCATCCTTGTTTGAGAGGTCATGAAATACAGGGGGTAAGTCCAAAGACTTAGTGAGGGATAAGTAAAAGTAATAGCAGGGTTTATTGAGGAGGAACTCAACTCGATAAAATATAATTTAAACATGCTGAATATAACAAATCTAGAAAATAGGTAGTCTAGAAAAGCAAACAGGAAACTCTCCTGCTTTATTGCTCCAAGAACATATTACAGACAGATAGAAATCATTTAGGCAATTCAAACCCAAAGCATATGCATTCTAAGAAAAAGTTATAAGACATGCATTGCAGATTCACCTTATACTAGATAGACAAATATTTCATGTAAGCGTAACAACTTGGTATATGATAAATGCCTATACGAAACTGTATAGCGCACCGCTGATACCTAGGGGAAAATCCCTAGCGTATCGCTCGTACCCAGGAGGAAATCTCTAGCGTATGGTTGGCACTTTGGGGAAAATCTCTAGGGTAACATTGACACCCAAGGGGCAATCCCTTGCGTGCCCCCGCATGACCAAATAGATCACCCAGTATGGCCCTTGGCCCACATAATCATCGTATAGATAATAGAAATAATCGCTTATACAGATGCCTAGGGGGAAATTCCTAGCACACTATTAATTTTAGATCATCATTTCAAAATATAATATAATAGAAATGCCGCCAAGGTAATAGAAAGCAGTATCAAAACATAGATAAGCCAGCATGGTCGATGAATATAAAACTGATAGTAGATATTCTGGCAAGGCACAGATATAGTACAGATTATACAAATATGAGATAAATAGATATTAGAATAATAGATAACAGATAGAAGTTTTGGGTGCCAGAACAGATAGAAAATAGAATCGACATTGGAGATAATCCTCACAGAGGTATTCAAATTAGATAACAGATAGATTTCAATCACAATTCAAAGTACGGTTCAGAAACAGTAAAACTTACACAGGGGCTTGTTACAACCACAAATGAGAAAAGAAAGAACCAGATTGGCAAACCCTCACAGGGCTTATTACATCCATAGATATGAAAAGAAAGTGCAAGATTGGTAGATCCTCACCTCTTGTAGTTTCAATTAGCAACAGTTAAAATCAAATTCTACTGCTCGTTAGTACCCAGTTCGTCGTCACCTAATTAGGAAAATATTCCAAGAATCAAAATTCTTGTTCAATCCTAGTAGCCTTCTAGAAATGCATCATGCATTCTAATGCCTTATCTATTATCAGGATGTTACAGATTAATATCCTTCTTTACAAAATTCTCCAGAATCAACATTTTCAAATTATCTATTATGGTCTAGGTTAAATTCAGAAAAACATAATTTCCACGATAACAAATCAAGGTATTACAATCTTAAGCAATACATATGTATAAATCACTAGTCAAATTCCTAATTTAACACTATTTAACTCATAATAGTTCCTGATATCAAAATTAAAGTTCAACTTAGTATCAACCATAATTTAAGTCAAAAGTTCATATCTGCCAACTCTCTATTCCTCGTATAGGTAAACAGTCATGAAGGTACATATATCAATTTAAAGGCTCATTCTGGACATAATTCAACATTTGCATACATGCATGTATAAATATGTATAACATGCAACAATTGATCAAAATTTAAATTTTACTATTGAGGGTTTGGAATCACAAATCAATAGCATAGTAATGATCACCACATTAAGATAAACAAACTGTCTCTTCATTGCTATTGGACTATCGCCATCGAAATATTTAACGCTACCACAGAAATGTTCCTCTCAATGAGAGGATTCCAATGCTTACTTCAATTTTAATATCCAAGCAATGTAGATGCCAGAACGAGCCAAAAACAGTGCAATTCTCTTTCCCCCCGCCGCCGCTCTACCATCGCCAAAGCCGCCATGCAACACTTTCGTCGTGCTCCCCACATTGAGTATTACCTAATGCACCCCTCAAAATTGTTGATGGTCACCAAAAAATGATAAACCCAGCTGTCACCGTGAGCTTCCTTTCTTGGGTCTTCTTTGCTACTACTGCTCTGTCACCTTGAGTGGGTGTTGGTGTGGCTGGGAGTGGAGGTGATGGTGTGGAGAACAAGTTGATGGGTTTAGAGGGCTGAGATGGGTCACTGAGGGGCTTGGCCGGAGGTGGTGGTGTCTCAGCCGTGGAGAAGAAAAATAAAGAAGAAGGAAAGAAAAGGAAGGAAAAGTGAAGAAAAAGGAAAGAAAGAAATGGGAAGAAATAAAAGAGCCGCTTGTTTTGTGAAATCCCATTTTTTCATATTTTTTATTATTATAATAATTATTATTTTCAATTTAGTCCCTCAAAATTTTAAGTTATGCAATCATGCCCTAAATTTTTAAGAAAATTGTGATTAACCCCAAATTATTCAAAAGTTTACACAATTAAGTTTTGAAAAATTATTATTTAGCCCACAAAACTTTTTAAAATAATTAATGATATGAAATTCATAAAATTTTCAAATAATGACAAAATCGTATATTATAAATAAAATTAATAAAATTCTAGGGGTGTTACAGACCTCTCCTTTTATAGGAATCTAGTCCTTAGATTCTCACTTAAATATTTAAACAGCTCGGGATATTGTTGGCGCATGAGATGCTCTTGCTCCCAAGTTGCTTTTTCAACATTATGATTGTGCCACATCACCTTCACCTGAGGAATCTTTCAATTCCTAAGTTCTCTAAACTTTTATCTATGATACGAGCTGGTTACTCCTAGTATGTCGGGTCGCTTTGTAGTTCCATGTGTTCATGAGATATGATATGAGATGGATCTGGGTAGTACTTTCGTAGTTGCGACACATGAAAGATATCATGTATTTTGGCTAGACTCTGGGGTAACACCAGACGATAAGCCACTTGTCCAATTCTTTTGCATTTCTCACATAACCTCATATATCTTGGACTTAATTTTCTACCTTTACCTATTTTTCTGACCCTTTTTTGCAGCAACACCTTGAGCAGTCTTCATCCACTATTTCTTTATCAATTAGCACAACTTTTCTGTCAGTCCTGAGTAGTCTTCATCTACTATTTTATAATATGTACCTTTTCTATAGTCTCTTGGATCAGTTAAGGCCTTATAATTCCTGGATACTCTTCAATAGTACCTTTACATTTCGCTAAATCCCAATATAATGGAGACTGACACTTCCAACCGTACAATGCTTCATATGGTGCCATTTGAATAACAGACTGATAGTTATTGTGATAGGCAAATTCAATCAGAGGTAGATGTCCAGTTCAACTTCCACCAAAGTTCATAACACATGCCCGCAGCATATCCTCCAAATTTCAAATAACTCTTTCCGACTATCCATCAGTTTGAGGATGAGTTGTTGAACTAAATTGTAATCTTGTTCCTAGATGTCTCTGTAAACCCTTCCAAAGTCTCAATGTGAATTTTGGGCCCGATCAGACATAATACTCATTGGGATTCTGTGCAACCTGATAATCTTCTTAATGTATAATTTCGTCAATTGCTTGACCTTATAGTCAGTTTCGATTGGTAAAAAATGTGAGGACTTTGTTAATCGATCTATTACTACCCAAATACTATCATAAGCTCCTCTGGCTTTCAATAGACCGATCACAAAGTCTATAGTAACTTGTTCCCATTTTCAGCCTGGGATGGAGAGTGGCTACAACAAACTTGATGGTCGCTAGTGTTTTGTTTTCCCCAATTGGAATGTCAAGCATTTCTGCACAAAGTCTGCTGCATCCTTCTTCATCCCGTTCTACTAGAACTATTTATTTAAGTCCTGATACATCTTCATTCCTTCGAGATGTATGATGTATGTTGCTCGATGTGCTTTTTCCAATAACCTTTGTTTTAACTTTTCTAGTATGCAGATTCTATTTTGATAGAGTAGGGTACCTTGGCTATCCATGCCAAACTCAAAATCTCCAGAGCTTCTAATCATTTCTTTCTGTCTCAACATCCAATTCTCTCTAGCTTGAGCTTGCTAAATTTCTTCATGCAGTTTAGGTTGTACTCTTACTCTTACAATCCGGCCTTGTTGTTTCAGTCTTATCATAGCACTTGCTTTCAACCTTTTTGATTTTTTGTGACTAGCAGATAAGCCATTCCTGCCTTTCAGCTTAGAGTATCTACTACTACATTCGCTTTTCTAAGATGATAATTGATGGAAAAGTCATAATCTTCTAAGAATTCCATCCATCTTCGCTATCTCATGTTCAAATCCTTTTGCGAATATAGATACTTGAGGCTTTTGTGATCTGATTACATTTCAAATGTAGCCCTATAAAGGTAGTGCCTCCATTTCTATAGTGTAAAGATAATCGCCGCCAACTCCAGATCATGTGTAGGGTAGTTTTCCTCATAAGGTTTTAGCTTCCTAGATGTGTAGGAAATAACATGCCCTTTTTGCATCAACATGCATCCTAACCCCTTATATGAGGCATCTATATACACCACAAAATCTTTACATCTAAGAGGGCTAATATTGGAGCCATAGTCAAATGATTCTTCAGTTCTTGGAAGCTCTTCTCACATTTCTCATTCCAAACAAACGACTCATCTTTCTGGGTTAACTTGGTTAGCAGGCCGACTATCTTGGAGAAGTTTTGAACAAATCTTCGGTAATAACAGCCAATCCCAGAAAGCTTTGAATCTCCATAACACTCCCAGGTCTCTTCCAATTGACAATCACTTCTACCTTGGAGAGGTCAATTTCTATCCCATTTTGAGTGATTACATGTTCTAGGAACGTTACTTTCTCTATCTAGAACTCACACTTACTGAACTTGGCATATATCTGATGTTCTCTTAGAGTTTTTAGAACTATGTGTAAGTGCTTCATGTGCTCCTCTCTAGACTTAGAGAAAACCAAGATATCATTAATGAAAATGACCACAAATTGATCCAAATAGGGTTTGAATATTCGGTGCATCAAATTCATGAATGATGTTAGGGCGTTAGTTAGGCCGAATAGCATCACCACAAATTTGTAGTGACCATATCAAGAATTGAAAGTCATCTTTAGGATATCCTCTTCTTTAATCTTCAGTTGATAATATCCTTGCCTCAAATCCAGCTTTGAGAAGATTCTTAATCTCTACAGGAGGTCAAATAACTCTTCCACATTCACTAGTAGATACATGTTCTTGATGGTGACTTTGTTCAATTCTCGGTAATCAATGCACATTCTCAAAGACCCATCTTTTTTCTTAACAAATAGCACTGGAGCTCCCCAATGAGATGTGCTAAGTCTGATAAACTTCTTCTCTAATAACTCATGTAGTTGACTCTTCAATTTCTTTAATTAGGCAAGCGCTATCCAATACGTAGTCTTGGAAAATGGTGTAGCCCTCAAGAGAGTGTGAATAACAAACTCTATTTCCCTGCCAATGGGTAGCGAGTTTAATGCTTTAGTAAATACCTCAAGGTATTCTTCTACCATTTCTACTTCTTCAATCTTGATCGTATCTTGAGGTTTGTTGATGAGGTACGCTATGAATCCTTGCTCACCCTTATTCAGAATCTATCTGGCTTCTATAGCTGATATGATCGGTATTGAAGTAGTTTTATCTATGGAAAGATGTGAAGATATCAACATCCCTCCCCCGAGTGTAATGCACTTAGTGAAACAATTCACTTGTGCTTGGTGGTTGTACAGCTAATCCATTCCAAGAATTACATCATATCCTTGGATGGGCATCTGTATTAAATTGGTTGGACATACTAAACCTTCAATCATAATCGGGCAATCCCGATACCTGACATTAGTGACTAACCCTACTCCCAAAGGTGTTTTCACTTCTACTTGATATGCCATGGTTTTAGGTTTCATATTCAATTTTTGCGGAGAATTCAATAGGTACAAGAGAATGGGAAACATTGAGATCATATAATACTTTACTAAGAGTTTTGGAGATAGTAATCATACCTTCTACTACCTCATTAGGGTTTGGTGTGTCTTCTCTAGTTAGGTCATAGGTATGGGCCTGGAGCTTCTGCTTTTCTTTTCCTGTCGGAATAAGGCCTTTTTTCTCTGGGAAATCTTTTAGAAGATGCTGGCTACTATCGCACCGTAAGCATTTATCCTATTTTCGCCAACAGTTTGCTTCTTCATGCCCGATTGACCCATAGAACCCACATAGTATTGGTGCCTTATCTTAAGCTCGATTCACCAGCCCATCTGCCTTAGTAATTCTCTGGGTCGTACCCTCAGCTTGTGACCTCCACTATTTCTTACTGGTACCACTCGATCTACCAGGAGATGGTCTCTCCTTGTTACCTTTATCTTCTATTTTCTTGATTTTCTACAGCTCCAATTCCAATTATAGTGCCTTACTGACTGCTATGTTGAAATTTAGCAAATTGAAGATGGCTAGACTCCATCTCAACTCTAGCTGTAATCCTTGAATAAATCATTGAATTTGTCAACCTTCATCATGCTAGACATAGGGTGCATATTTTATAAGTCTGCTGAAGGTTGCCTCATACTAACTAACAGTCTAGTTTCCTTGTATCAAGTTCATGAACTTGCATTCCTTAGACTACTTAACTACTAGGGGTATATACTTATCCATGAATTCTTTGGTAAAATTATCCCATGTCCTTTAGGTTCCTAAGGTTGCCCAACGACGATCTATCATTTTTCACCAACTTCTAGCAGATCCTGCTAGGAGGAATATGGTGAACCGCACCTTTTGTTTGTTGAGATAGCACAAAGTATCGAATATGACCTCAAGGTCTTCAACCTATTCTTTGGCCTTTCGGTTGTCTGGTTCTCTATAGAACTTAAGGGGGGTTGAAAATGAAGAAATCTTTCTAGAGCTTGTTCTTCAACCATGGGTTGAGTTGGTGGCCTGACTTTTGGCTCTCTCTAATACGTAGGTCCTATTGGTTGTCCTACTGAAGGAGTTTTTGATACGACCTCTCTCTGCTCAGCCCGAGAATAAGTTAGAACCCCTTGTCTAGGAGCACAATGGTCTTGAAACCGCTGCCTAAGAGGTCTTCCTTGTTGATCAAATTGGGGTGGTACAGGTCTAAGGATACTGCTATGGGATGCCATCACAGTCTCAAGATTTCAGGAATATATCTCAACCTGTAGTTAAAGTCAACATCCCAATTCTCAACATCTCTTCAACAATTCAGGTTCCAATGAAGAAAATAATATAAGTTAAGTAAACTCTCAAAACTCATAACAGGAAAGAAAGATTAAAAAAAATAATTTTCTCAAAAGTCATAAATTATCATAATATAAGTTAGCAATAGCAAGATTACATAAGCGTACGTACAAATTAGAAGTAGCAAAATTAGCTATGCTAATGATACATTTAACTCATAATAGTTCCCGATGTCAAAATTAAAGTTCAATTTAGTATCAACAATAATTTGATTCCAAAGTTCGTATATCCCAACTCCCTAATCCTCGTATAGGTAAATAGTCATAGAGGTATATATATCAATTCAAAGGATCATTTTGGACAAAATCCAACATTTGCATATACGTTTGTATGTATGTATAACATGTAACTACCGATCAAAATCCAAATTTTACTACCGAGGGTTCAAAATCACAAATTGATAGCACATGGACAATCACTGCATCAAGACAAACCAATTGTCACTTCGCTGTCGTCGGCCATCGTCTATGCTGTTCGCCACTGCCGAAAAATTCAACGCCACCATAGAAATATTCCTCTCGAAGAGAGGATTCCAATTCTACCTTTAATTTTGAAATTCAAGCAATGTAGATGCCGGAATGGGCCAAAAATAGTGTGGCTCTCTCTCCTGCCGCCGCTCTCCGATCACTACTCCACCGTCGTCAAAGCCACCTTGCAACAGTTTCATTGCGCTCCCCACATCGAGTACTACCTAATGCACCCCTTAGAACCGTCAATGGCCGCCAAAAAATGATGAACCCAGCTGCCATTGTGAGCTTCCTCTCTTGGGTCTTTTTTGCCACTGCTGCTCCGCCACCGTGAGTGGGTGTTAGTGTGGCTGGAAGTGGAGGTGATGGTGTGGAGAACAAGTTGATAGGTTTAGAGGGCTAAGATGGGTCGTCGGGGGCTCGGCCGGAGGTGGTGGTGTCTCGGCCATGGAGAAGAAAAAGAAAGAAGAAGGAAACAAAAGGAAGGAAAAGTGCAGAAAAGGAAAGAAAGAAATGGGAAGAAAGAAAAGAGCTGTTGGTTTTGTGAAATCCCATTTTTTCATATTATTATTATTATTTTTTTCAATTTAGTCCCTTAAAATTTTAAGTTATGCAATCATGCCTCAAATTTTTATGAAAATTGTGATTAACTCCAAATTATTCAAAAGTTTACACTATTAAGTCTACAAAAATTATAATTTAACTCACAAAACTTTTTAAAATAATTAATAATATAAAATTCTTAAAATTTTCAAATAATGACAAAATCATATATTATAAATAAAATCAATAAAATTCTAGGGGTGTTACATTCTAAATGCCTTTCTCTATCAAACTTAAAGAATTAAATTTTATTCAAACAATTTAATAGAAAATTAGCCTAAGTTACATAGGTAATCACAAAAAATACAATGTAATCATTCTAAAACTTTACAAAGTCACCAAGTGATGCAAAAGGCAGCTCAAACAGCAAAGTAATTCCACTATATATGCAATTTTCTACAAGTAATTAGTTAGTAACTTAAATAAAAAAGAAAAGAGAAGAAGAAAATTATAGGAAGTATGGTTGTAATTGCTTGTAATTTTATTTCTCATTTTCCACTTCTAAGAGAAAATATTGAGATTTTTGTGTTTATGATGTAGAAAATTTTTTTATGAGAGAGCGATTATTTGTGTGATAAAAGTGCAACGATTACAATTGATATGATAGGTGAAAGTAATTTCATTTCTCATTTTCCATTTTTGAGAGAAAATAGTGAGATTTTTGTATATATAATGTAGAAAAATGCTTTATGAGAGAGTAATTATTTGTGAGATAAAAATGTAATGATTATAATTGATATGACAAATGAAAGTTATGAGATAGTAATTGATTATGAGATTTTTTCGTGAGAAAAAATTGTGAGATGGTTTTTGGTTGAGTGGTTTATTTTTTTAAAGAAAAACTTGTGAGGTGGTGATTGGTTGTGAGGTATGAGTTAAAATGTTGTGTATGTAATAATTTTAATATAATAGTTATATATACATTTTTATTAGAGTCAATAAAATTAATAAAATATCTTTTAGAATATCCTATGATATATATATATATATATAATAAAATATAATAATGAATTTATTTAATAATTAAATTAATTAAAATTCTAAAAATCTAAGTATATACTAAAATAAATGTGTATATACTTATATATGTAGAAAATAATTTTATTCAAGCATAAAAATATACATGTAAATAATTATATTACAAAAATAATTCAATGAAATATTAAAATATAATGTGTAATATAAATATATATTATGAAATAATTTTATTTAACAATACAATATAATGTGTAAATATAATAATGTGTTATGAAAATAATTTTGCTTAAATAATAAAACATTATGTGCAAATATAATTATGTAATAGGAAAATAATGTTATGTAAATATTAAAATATACATATGAATAATTATAAATATTATGTGTAAATATAATTATATATTACATTAATAATTTTATGAAGTATTAAAATATACATGCAAATAACCATACTATCAAAATAATTATATTTAGATATAAAAATATTATGTGTAAATTCAATTATAATTTTATTTTAGTATTAAAATTTACATGTAAATAATTATATTACAAAAATAATTTTTGTCAAATAATAAAAAATAATTTGTAAATATAATTATTTATTTAAAAAATAATTCTGTTTAAATTAAAATATTATGTATAGATATAAATTACATACTATAAAAA
>JACGDI010005522.1:699608-731771 GCA_014898725.1 Jacaranda copaia
TTTTTGCATTCTGACTATAAACCATCAAAGCAATTTAATAAGACACAAGTTTACTATTTTATTGGTGCTTTCTCTTTTTTGCATCAACATACAATCACATCGGTTAGAAATAATAATCAACAAATAATGAATTTTTTTTAAATGAATTGAAATGCTCAAAATTCTAAGAATTTGTCATTCGGTTAAAATTACACAATTAGAATCAAAATTGCATAATTGTGGGTCTTACACTATTGTGCTATGCATAATAACTAGCATTATTCCTACGCCATGCATGGATTCTTTAAAATTGCTATATATTAATATAATTATTGAATTATAAATATGACTAAAATAATAATATAAAAATAAAACTATCACAAAAATATCAAGTAATTAGTAAAATAAGATTTAAATTTTTAAAATTTAGTATTTAAAAGTTTGCAGCATATAAAGACATCTCATATACATTATGTTATAAAAATAAATTTCAAAATTATTCAGTGAGAATTTAAAAAAAATTGAAACATCCAAAAATAAAAATCTATGAATATGATTATATTGTCTATTTAAAAAAATTATGCAATCAAAAGCTAACAAATAGTTGCATTAAAAAATAAAAATATATGTGAATGATATAAAACAAGATTGATGGCTTTAAAGTTGTTTGAAAAAATTGAAAATCATAGTATTTTATAATTATTTTAGACTTAAAAGAGGATGAGTATATCTTAAGTTAAAACTTAAAATATAAAGAATAAGATAATATATTAGTTGCCCAAGGATTAGAAAAATCGTATTTAATTTTAGTTTTTGATTAAAAATGAATTAAGTCAAGACAAAACTATGATAGGAAAGATAAAAAAAATTAAAAAAATAAAATGAACATATAAAATAATTACAAAGTTAAGATCAATATTAGTATTTAAGTTTAGAGAAACCTTGTAATTTGACTCATAGCTTAGTTATTGAATAATTAAGTGAAGAAACAAGTATGATATTAGTAATGCAAAGTTAAAATCATAGTAAATTGATAAAGTAATTATAAGCTCAAAATTAGTTTTAAATAGAAATTAGTGAAAGGATATGATGATTAAATTAGAATGTAAAATAAAAATATGAAAAAAAAATAGATTATTATATTCATTCTCAATTTTTTTTGTATGAATGTAATTGGATATTTATATTATATTTCACAAATTGCAGAAAAAGACAAAAAAAAGTGAACAACAAAAAAAATTGTTAACCTTTCAAACAATCAAAATTAAAAAAAATAAATATATATTGATAGACTAAATAATATCTAGAGTAATAAACTTAATAGGTGTATTTTCTATTGAAATATCCATCTCATAATATTTTTAAATATGTCAAAAATGATCTAAGAATATATATTGATGTGGTATATATATAAAAATTTTAAAAAGAGTTCGAATTAAATATATTTATACATACATAATTACAAATATCTTAATATAAAATTAAATTAAATTACATATTTCTAAAATTATAAATATTTAAAAAATGAAATAAATTTTAAAAATATTAAAACAAAAAAATATATCTCATCCTATATATAAAACTATAAACTTAGATGAGCAAAAAAACAAGCGAATTGAAAAATAATTACAAAATTTAATAATAAATTAATAACTTGATTCAAAAAATGAGTAAAAGGATGCTAAATGTATAATAATTTAAATAAAATAAAAATTAAATGAAAATTTTTATCAATAATTAAGGAGAAAAAGGTAGCTAATAAAAATTAAATTAAATTAAAAATATTAAGCACAATTAATAAATCTCATAATAAATGAATTGACAACATAAACTAAGTAGAAAACAAAAAAGATATAGAAATTTACAAATTTAATAGTAATAAAAACTAAATGATAGACTTTATTTAGGTTGAAAAGAAAATTCTAGCATTAAAATCCAAAAAATCTCTTCTATCATATAATATACCTAAATTAAACCAAAAAAGAAAGAAAACAAAATCAAAATGTGAACAATAAAATCAAATAAACAATAAATACTTTGAATAATGAACTAAAAATACATACAAAGAGATAGAAGAAAAAAAAAATGCTAGAAAATAAAGAGGACACAGAGTAGAATGAAAAAAAATGCTAGAACCATGTAATATTAATAAAATGACTTTTAAAAGACTTTATGTATAGTGGTATAGATATGAATTAGCTATTAAGGATAGGAGAAAATCATGAAAAACTTATCAAACTATAGAGTTCGAATGATAAAGAAATCTTCCACATATTAAAAGTAGAAATGGAAAAGATTTTGTAAACAAAATGCAATTATTTTTTGATATTAGAGATAAATAAAGAATATTGTTCCAATCAAGAAAATGATTTCAAAAAATTAGATATCTTTAAACGGCATAAATAATACCAAATTTAATAACTAAAAATCAATTTTTAAATTTAATTAAAAAGCTCAAAATTCTATAAATTTAAAATTTGGTCAAAATTGCAAAATTATGGGTTCCACACGGTCTTGTGATTGCGTTTTTCATCTTTCGTTGTTGTTGTTGCTGCTACCACCACCAGCACTACATTTGAATTCATAACTAAAATATGTTTAAATTTAATTCAACTATTTTAGAATATTTAAGATTTTAATATTATTATATAATTTGTAATTTTATAGTTAAGATGGTAAGCTTAAACTTTTATTGTTTAGTTTTTATTATGATATTTGGATTAATAAATAAAACGTATTTATATAAAATTGAACTACTTAGATATATTTATGATTTTAATATTATTATGTAACTTAGAGTTATATAATTAAGAGAATAGGCTTAAATTTTATTATTCAAGTTTTACCTTATTTTTAATTAATAAATAAATTCAATATATTTTAATTAAATTTTTGGATATGTTTACTACTTTAACATATTAAATATGTAACTTAAAATTATTAAAATTACATGGCCTAAAGTGATAGCTTAGATGTTTAAAAAAATTTAGATGATAAATTCACATCAAATAAAATCTTATAAATTTGAAGGACATTTGATATTTTAAATTAAAATGTGTAAGTTTTAATTTTTTTTTAGAACTTAATTGCATTTAATTTGATGATTTGGCAAGTGGAATATATGTGAATATATGCATACATAAATATTTCTGAAAATTTATCTATATATATATATATTTTTTTTTTTTTGCTCTTTTTGGTTTTTATGTATTTATTTTTTGTGCAATGTTTTTTTCTTTTTTGTCCAAGTGTAAGAAATGTATTGATGTGGCAAGAGGAGTTGCTACGCATATGCCACGCAGGAGAGAGAAGGATATTTGGATTGATGTGATGCCACAGAGGTTTGGGTAACTAAGGGATGAATTTTGGGCCCAATTTGTTCTAAAATTGTTAAATTTCAAAAGTTATTATATCAATATTATAGTCCAAAAAGATAAAGTCAAAAATTACCAACGAAATATAATTACAAGACCAATTTTACAATTTTGCCTAGAAACAACTGTTGTCTGATAAATGCAGCCACCACCGTCGGTCAGCCCAACTGCGTGATCTTGCTTGCTTGAATAACTACGTTACTTCTTCTTCTTTTTTCCCTTTTTGGGTCTCTTTTTTCTCTATGAATAATAACTGCTGTGCTTCGTTTTCTTCAAGATGTGGAACTTTTGAATGTTTGCATTTTATGTGTGATAACTAGTATTGTTCTCTCCTATATATTGCCTTCGTCTCCTTGTTTGACTTGTGAGAATCTTCCATGGTAATTGAGCAAATTCTATCTTAATGAACTCCAAATTAGAAGAATAATTAAAAACTCTATCTCATTAACTAATATCCTTCTGGGTAAATGTTTTGCAACAAATAAAATAGGTAGTATTTTAGTTTTTAGTATATTACTGAAAGCATTACCAATAAATTATGAGTATAATTTTAGTAAATTAAGTTAATTACAGATAAGGCTAATTCAAAACAAACTAATAGTATTTTAATTGCTAATTCCCATTATTGCTTTACCTATTGTTGATCAATTGGTTGAATAATATATACCATCCTCATATTTATAATTGTGAGGCCTAGGGTTTATACTTGAATGAACATAGGTGCATGTGCGTGTGTAAATAAAAGGAAAATACCTAAATACTTTGAACAACGGAGAATATCACATGTAAAAAAGTTTTAAAAAGATTTTTTCAACTTCCAAAACATATATGGTGATATTGAAGATTTCAATTCCTCAAATCTTTTTGTGAGTTATTATTGTGATATATTTAATAGTATATATTTCAATTAGAAATGTTATCAATATATCTCATAAATGTATCTTAGTTATTAGTTGCTTTTAGGACAACATGTGAAACACCCCTAAATATTTCATGATGAGTGTCGATTACGTATTGTTATTTCTTTATTTTATGAAATTTTAATTATTTTAGAAGTTTTGAGGTTAAATTGTAAAATTGAGAAAACTTAATTGAAAAACTCTTTAAGGTTTGGGGTTAATTTGCAAATAATTAGAATTTGATTAGGCAACCAACAAAATCTTGGGGGTTTGCATGGAAGCCTTCAAGCCAACTACATCAAGGTTCTATTTTTATTAATTGGAGGGACTCAATTGAATAAATCCAAAAAGTACTATAGGCCAATTTATAAATTCCAAAAAGTCAATCTATTTAAATCACCATCTTCAACCCCCCCTCCCCCACCGACGACTTTCTCTGGTGGCCATTATTCCCCAAAACTAATCTGACCATTCCTTTCCCTTAACCCCTAACAACACTCTGATACCATATGCACAGCGTTTAAGTGGTGGGTCTCCGAAAAATTAGGAGCTAAAAAATCGACCGTGGTAGCGAGCGACGGGAGATGGCAAAGTAGAGGCAAGAACACATTTCTTGGTACCATTTCTGGAAGCACTCAGCTTGAGGATCGCGGCAAGGCAGCAGAGGTGAACTTTAACAAAATCCTCATGGCGGCGTTGAGACTTCAAGGCTGCAATTGGAGGTCTTATCGGTGACTAAAGGTGCAATTGAGGAGTGCATTGAGTAGCTCAAGTTGAAAGGAACACTTTGGTGGTGGTTTTAGCTTATTCCAGCAGCATTGGATGGCGACAACGGTGGAGTGATAGTATCCCCTCCTCAACGTGACGATCGCACCCGTGTGCTTGGCTTTCAATTCTAAAGCTTTCTTAATAGGATCTTAGGTAAAGACGATGGAGTGGGATTATGCTCATATACACACACATATGCTGTACTTTCTTCTCATAAATTATGTATTACGCCAAGAATAAAGAATAGATATGTCATTGATATATATTACTATGCAAGAATTGTTATATGGTCTAGTGGGGTCTGGATATGTCATGTTATATTGTTAACTCAAATCAAATAAATTACTAAAGAATTTAAGCTTTAATTAAGGATTATATGCATCTGGAACCTAAGTAACGCCAATCGGGTTAATTATAATGATCAGGCTAATATTGTTGAGTTGGACTAATGCTATGAGAATAATTATGTGATTAAGGACTAGATTACACCCATTGCCATAAACAATATGCATGCTTGTGATTATTTCCATAATAGTTGGCTTAATCAACACATTTTTTTTGATAAGTGTTGACCAAATCTTAATTATTGTGTTGATTGATAGACTAGCGATTTTAGGACTGCTAATAGTATAATTGTATTTATTTAAGGTTGAATAAGGATTTTGATGATAGATACACCATTTTAGTCAGGTGATGAAGAAGTGGGTCTGGCAAACTAGTAGATTGCTATGATTGCTAACTGTGATCGCTCTATCTGAGACTACGGAGGTGGGGATCTGCCACTCTAGCACCTTTTCATACCTACCTATTATCGTGATAAACTCCTATGAGGGTTCTTATTTTTGTACTAACTGTATCATGTTTATTGAAATTTGTATATTGTTTGAGATCGCAATTGTTATCTATTATCTCATGTGTCCACTCCTGTGAGGGTTATTGTTTGTTATTGATTTTGAATCTTGTCTATTTTGGTGCCTAGAACTCTTGCCTGTTATCTGTATCACTTTGTTGCCTAATTGCATTACTATCTGTACCATCTTATATTGTTATCTGTTGCCATGTTGGCATATTTGTTTATATGTATAGTGTTAATTGGCCATGTTGGCTTATTTGAATTACTTACTAATATTGTGTTACCTTGTTGGCATTTTGAACTATTTTGCTTACTATGTTGTCTTAGTATTAGCAATGTGCTAGGGATCTCATCCTAGGCATCTACATAAGCTATTATTGATTTTGTTAATTATATGGAGAATTATTAGGTCAAGGGCCAATCCTAGCGAGATGTTTAGTTATGTGGGGTAAGTCATGTAGTTCTACATAGGTGTCAATAATACACTAGGAATTTCCCTTTAGGTGTCAGTGGGCACCTACCATGTACCAAGTTGTCACACTTCGGCAAACTGATTGAACTAACTAATATAAGGTGAATCTACAATGTATGAATTGTAGTAATTTCGTTAGAATGCATATTCTTTGGGTTTGCCATATTTGATTGTATTCTGTTCACTTGAAATCTGTTCTTGGAGCAATAAGGCAGGAGAGTTTCCTGTTTTGCTAATTGTTATTGATTGTTTCTTGATATGTCACATCAAAGTCTTAATGACTGTTTCCCTCACTAAGTCTTTGGACTTTACCCCCCTCTTTCAGCCCCCCCTATATTTCAATTATTTTCTCAGACATGTATAGGTGATGAAGGCAACTTCAAGCTTAGATTGAAGTATATATGTCTTGTAATAGAATAGGTATATATATATATTTGTTTATGGGATCACTCGTATGTTAAGCATTGAACTTAGAGATTTTGTGATATGTTAGTTTTGAAATTAAAGTTGGATTGTAGTATGTATGAACGATGAATGATGGGATCTTCTATGGCATGTAAATATTAAGCTAAATGTCCTTAGAACATTTGTGACATGTATCTTGCAATTTCTATTAAGTCTTGCTTAAGTAGAACTTGGCGTTACGTGTGATATTTTTTTTTAATGGGCCTATTGTTCGAACTGTGGATCTTGAAATTAAGATTGGATCAAAGTCGCACCTTAACTTAGGGGCTATCCTGAGAGGGGCTACTGCAACATGAATTTTCTAAAGCTAAACATCGATGCCATGGATTTGGAATATTGCAAAATTATATAATTAATAAAAGAGATTCTATCTTTTGAGAAAAAAAAGTACTTACATATATATGAGATGGGATATCAGAATAGTAGATTAGTCATAATTGGTTTTGATTCTTCATCGATATTTTGAGTTGCTTTTTTTTTTAATGGAATGTTAGCATGCTATTCGTTTGGAGTTTGATCAACACCAATGGGATCTCAATAAAAAGTAAGTATTGGATTGAAGCCATATATATATATATATATATATACTGGACTTGCTTATTAATGGGGATCATGTTTTAGATACTTACCTTGATTTTCATGTACTCTTGAGGATACAGACTTTTGATCTTAATTAATTTGAAAAAAGAAATAAAGAAAATGAAAATCATAGTATAAGTTGTTGATACACAAGCATTAAGTTTTAACATTTTATTATAATTTTATAAAGACTGCCTAGTGATGATTGAAAGTATCGAGTTATATATTAACTTGCAATATTATTAAATAGGAATGTCAATCAATTGATGGAAACTTTATTGATTATCAAGTTGACGATTTAGATAGTTACTACGAATACCAATTTAAGACGACCCATTATGAATCTATAAATTAGCCCTTTATTGATGGTTATTTGACTTGATATATTAGTAGGTAATAATTGTGTGAAATATCCATATTGAAAATGGACAAATTATGTTCTGAAGTTTGGATTTTTAGGGGGATTAGTGACATGATACATACTTGATTTTAACTTTGTAGTGACGGAATGTTTAACGCTATAGTCCATATTTTGCTAATAACTATATTGTTAGTATTAATGACTAATTAGGTACGTGATCCTTGAACAATAATAGTGTTAAAGTTGTAATATAGTTCTAGAGTATATATTTACAAGATAGAATTGCCAAAAGTAAGCTCAATTTTGTATTAATCAATTTACTCACAAGGTTTTAATGAAGCCCTTAACTTGTTAAAAAAAAAAAAGGTCCAAAATTATATTTGTGTTTTAAATGGTTTAGATATAGTACACAACCCAAAGGTATTTAATTTATTTCAAGTTATGATTAAGCTCATAACTAGTATAGAAATAAGTCCACAAATCATAATGGTATGGGTTATGCAATGCCAAAGAATTTCGAATCATATTTAATTGACTGCTTTACTATATTATTGTATGAAATTTATTTTATTACTATGAAATCTATAGTGATTTTTACTCTTCTTTATCAATTTATAATAGTTTGATTCATTAATTATAGAACTTTTTATTCTTATGGAATTAAAATTATAATAGAATTATCCTAGTCCTAGGTGGAGATTACTTAGAGTCCTATTTGAATTAAACCACTTTCCCTAAATATGTGGTTCCTAGAAACAAAACTCTAATCATATTAGAAGAAGAAGAAGAAGGAAGATGATAGAAAATAGAGGGATGGCTGCAACCCTTCTCAAGCAAAACTTCAGGGATAGGCATAAAATTTTGATTTGTATGCTACCTATTGTATGTTGGTTCACTTAGGTGCCAATTTCCAATTAAATGTTTCCAATCGAAGTGCTATAGTTTAACTTTAGTGGAATTATTATTTCTGCCAAAAATCATGTCCGATGATATATGATTTACTCTCAGTATACATATATATTGCATATAATATTTATATAGTTTTATTGTTGTTGCAGCTGAGTTTGGAATTTCAGATTTCAGGGATAAAGTTCTACACTAATTCATAGGTCAAATTTTGTTAGTTTTACTTCAAAATTTTTTTGAGTTAACTTTAATGTGTCAAAAACAGTTTGAGAAAATTTCAGATCATAACTAGTATCATTGAATTTTATCAAAATCCAAAAATATACTCTGCCAAACTAAGTGGTGAGTCTGTGTAGGTCCAATTTAGAATATATTTTTATCCATCTTAATGATAGTTTTTAAAGTGATAAATTTTACTAAGAAATTTTGATGTGTTAATAACATTACTGAAAATTTTCAGGAACTCAAGCCTACTGGTTATTTTGCCAAAATTCATCTGTCTGAGCACATGTCGAGTTTGGATTGTTTTTAACTCAAAAGATTAATTAGCATGATAATTGAAGTACTTTGATTTTTTTTTTAAAAACTTTGTACAATAACTTGAAATTATTTAGAAAAAGAATAAATAAAATATTAGAATTTTGAACCTTATACTATTTATTTTAGTTATTGAAAGTTATAAAACTGTACTATTGCGAAATTATAGTCTCAAGTTTATGAGTACTATTGATCAAGGTAACAAGCATGGCTTCAATTAAGGCTTCTTACATTAAGTTTAGTAAGAGTACTCATATATTGAGGTTATTTTAGGTATTCATCGTAAAAATATTGTATGGATATTCTAGAATGAGTGCAAAAGTTTAAGCCCTTGGTTGAAGTGTTCATTAGAAGAAATTAGTTTAATTATTATCATTACTTTGCAGGTTATTCAAGCGAGCCATGGGAGATCATTGATCAGACGAATGCCTAAACCTATAAATACTATATAATATTATGTTTTAAAACTCAGAAGGATATATGCTATAGTATAATTTGTTTGTGATTTGTTTTCAGCTTACACTGCATTATAATTTTGTTCCACTGTGCACAAAATTTATTTTATCTTGTTTCATGATATAAGAAAATATGTTCTTTTATGGTTTTGCTTTTATTTAATAATATCTTTGGACTAACAGTTAGATACGATGATCAACACTAATGATTGGATTTATTGTTGCTACTATTATTACTATTAGTTAGATCCAACTTGGTTTAGGTGTACGAGGATTTCAATGGGCAGCAACAGGCTTGCTGATTGAATCCCAAGCCCCCATGACCTAATCCCCCCACCACACAACAGAAGTTGTTCTTGCCTGGGGTGGGTTTAGAATTTCCCGAGGACCTAGGCTCGGGCATAGTTTGGTAAGGTCGCACCTTGCTCAAAGTGATAAGAGACTGTTATGGTAGAATTTATAAGGTTAACTGACTACAACAAACATTGGTTTGATAATCACATTTAATTGTTGGATTATTAAAATATGTATGCGGTTATATTTTGTTTTACTATTGCATAATGCATAACTGCTTTTCACTGTTTCCTCAAACATTTATAATTGTTTTTTTTATTGTTCTTCAAGTGTTTATAACTATTTTTTACTATTTTCTCAAGTGTGTATCACTGAGCATCTTTTGATCATGATATATTCTTGAAATCATATTGCACACACTTGGCATTCACTAAGTTCTTTACTCACACTCTATTTTTCTTATCCTTCCTTCTAGCAGACTAAGACCCTAACCCAAGTGAGGAGGTGGACCCCCTTTTGATAAGAATTAGAACTGAAGTGTTATTTTGGGATTTTTCCAGCAGTTTTAATATCATTACTATGTTGGTTCATTAGTTTGTTTTCTTTTAATGAAATTCTAGTCAAAGATAGAGGCTTAGTTATTATAAGTTTTGCCATGTTTGTGATTTATTTGGCTACTAGGAATATTCAAAGTTTTATTTATGATCATGATTTTGATTGTCGACCCATGTATTAGGATTGAATTTCACATCTTGAGATTTGACCTTATGGTTCAATTTTGGGCATGACAGGTTAGGTCCATGATTATGAATTAAAGATAACTAATGCTATTATTTTTATCTAATATTTTTAATTTATGGACAGGGACATCATGTTGGAGGTCTTTCCATTATTTTAAAATTCTATATAGATAGTGTTCAACTCTCACAAGGTATCCTGCCACATTAGCTAACTAAAAAACTTGCATATACAAGTGATACGAAATCCTACAACTCATTTTCTATGCAACTGCCTTTTCATGCGAAAATTCACCAAAAATAACCTAAATTTCTCCATAAATTTGTCTTAGATGAGAAAGGTTTCGAGAATGAAGACGAAGAATGTGACGCCCCAAGTGGGAGTGCCCTTAAGAACCGAGATGCCACTAAGTTCATTTCTTAAGCATGCCACAACACAATCAATAGGCCTATGGAATTTTTTCACAAATTTCTAATAATATCAACAATATCACAACCTTACAGCATGCTTTAATCTAAATGCGAAAGCTATGTTAGAGTGCTAGATACCATATCAAGAAGCTCAACAACATTCGAACCAAAATATCGTCACTAGTATCATGATTTATACATATATACCATAAATCTAACATTAGTCATGTTATATCACAACATCTCTAAAACAAAATAATCTAAAGTGTGTTCATATATACATACATACAATCAAAATCCAATACAGATCATCCTTATTAGGTCTATTAGTTCTCACAGCCCCTTATCTCATTCCTGTCTGAATAAAGATGAATAATACATGAGGGTGAGTCATAAAGACTCAGCGAGGATAGTGCAAAGCAATGCATGACCGATCAAGAAACAAGGCTCACAAAAAATAATTACTGATAGTTTAGCACAAGAATAACAAGTTTATGCCAAAAGCAAACAATAAAAGGGATCATGTTACTAGAAAATGCTAGGTTAGAAGCTATGACTGTCGACTCAATGGCCTGTTCATCTCAACTGTTCTTGTACAAGAGGTTTAGGGATGTCTCAACTGATCACAGTCAAGAGGTTTAAATGTGGCTCATTTTCCTAGGACATCAGCCTGATCTAGATTGGGATCTCACTTCAACTTTATTGCTCCTTGAACATAATATAATTTCAAGAATAACAAACCCAACCACATATGCAAGTCAATAATCAAATACACCATGTATATCGAAGCATCATTATGCCTCCATAATAGTACAATAACAATTCAGTTCAGTATAGTAAACAATTAGTTCAGTAGCTTGAGCCAGAGAGCTCGTCAATAATGATAGCTCAAGCATAATAGCTTGGCATTAATAGTAGCTCAAGCATAACAGCTTGGCAAAGTGCTCAGCCTAACAGTTCTCCTATACACATATCTTTTAGTTCAACCATTTAATCTGTCAAATACCAGATGGTAGAACAATGAGTTTCATAATATGGTTTCAATGAAACCATTACGATAAACAATAATAGATAGATTCAGTTAAGGAAGCCATTATAGCCAAAAATAATATACAATACGGTTCAATCGATACGATAACATATAAGACAGCAAAATGTTCATGGTACTAGAACATGAACAGTCAGTTGATTCAAAATGGTTTTGATACTCGTTAAATAATGGTATGATTTCACAAGCTCAATGATTAATGATATTCAACAATATTCAGTGAATGGCAATTAAGATAATAGAACTTAACAGGATTCAGAAAAAAACAATAAACAATAACAATAATCAAGATAGTAGAATCTCACAAGATTTAGAAGGCAACAATAAATGATAATTAGATCAGATGTTAAGTAATAGAACCTCATAGGGTTCGGTAGTCAATCAATAACAGTAGAAATAGCAAAGACAAGTATCAGATCAACAGAACAACATAAGGTTCAACCACAATAATATTACTTTACTCAAATAAGTACCAAATCGATAAATCCTTATAGGGATTTTCAACAAGTAACGAGTAAGCCTATATAAAGCAATAACCTTAAGAGGGAGAACATTACCTTAATTATGTCAACGATGAAGTCAGATTCTATTAATCCTTAGGGCCCAATCCTCTATCACCTATTCAAAGAGTAACTTTCCATCAAAATCCTTATTCAACCTTAACAATCACTAACATTCATAATCGTACTAATAAATATTTATTCAACTAGTATGTTAGTTAGGGTTTGTTTCAATATTACTACCCTAAACATGCTATTCACATCGGATATGTAAACATGTATGAAGTTCATTTATACTACCAAAATAATACAATGGAACCTTAATTTATATATATAATTCTATAACGATACTTGATATTGATTATAGCAATCCAGTTATTGATAAAAATATAAGTTTTCATCACTTAAGTCGTGGTTACATAAAATTAGGGTTTTCTCCACTTGGTAAGCTATATAACCTATAGTTTACATAAAATAATACCATTTTGGATTCACTAAGCTTAATTAATCGATCAAGTGTGTTTTGTTCTCATGCATTGGTGTCCTAATCAACCATTTCTATCATTATTTTTTATAACACAAGGTTTTATGATCTTTGAAATGTATAAACATATACATGCAATTACATACACCAATAATATCATTCTTATACCAATTTTTCACTATCAAGGTAGAATCTCAATGATAAGATCACATGCACGTGATCACTACAATGAGATGATGATTTTATCTAGTTATCCCTGTTGCATCATCGTCTGTTGTAGCGGAAAAACTTCATCACCACCACCACCAGAAGATGCTCCATAGTCAAAAGAACCAAATCCCTCAACTAATTTCAGCAATTAATGCCAAATCACCACCCAATTTCAACTTGAAAGTCACTTCACCACCTCACGTCACCATGCCGGTTTGAACCAAATTCCATTACCATCGATGGACTATTTTGAAATATAAAAGAACCAACGAGTTTTTGGAGTTGAGTTTTACAAGGCTTAGTCTCTATTTTCACCAACCGATCGTCGAAAACTAGCTCCCACCGAGCTCCGTCATGGTCAATGTTTTGGTCACAATTTTTACTGCAATTTTTGCTTGCATAAAGGTATTTTGAAGTTCTAAAGTAGTGAGGAAGAAGATGATTAGTTTGGTTTTGGGTTTTGGGGTTTGCTAAAGGTGATGCCGAAGCAAAAAAGAAAAACGTGAAGAAAAAAGTGTTTAGTAGGGAAGAAGGGTGAATGAGGGATTGAATTGAAAAGTAGGTATTTACAGATTCAACCTTTCTCATATTACAAATTGATCCCAATAGTTATGAAACTTTTTAGTTAGGTCCAAAAGGTTTTAATAAAAATCAGTTCGGCCATTGAATTTTATAAGACCTCACATTGGGTCCACTAGTTTATAAAAATTAAACATTAACCCCTCACAATTTGACAAATGATAAGATCAATATATTAGCATTTTGACCAACAAAACTTTTAAAAATTATACAAAATTTAAATAAATTCTTAGAAAATAATATTTAAATAAAATATCAATATAATGCATTTCTAGGGTGTTACAATCCCCCCCTTTCCTTAAAAGAGTCTGGTCCTTAGATTCTCACCTAAATATTGAAAAAGTTTTGGATACTGTTAGCACACGAGATCCTCTGGTTCCCATGTTGCTTCTTCAACATTATGGTTGCGCCAAAGGACTTTCACTTGAGGAATCCTCCAATTCTTAAGTTCTCAAAACTTTCAATCCAAAATACTAACTTGTTGTTTCTCATACATCAGATCACTTTGCAACTGCACGCTGGCCAGAGGAATAATGTGGGTAGGGTCAAGGTAGTATTTTTGAAGCTATGACACGTGGAAGATATTATGAATGCCTATCATGCTTTGGGGTAAAGCTAAGTAATATGCTACTGGTCCAATCCTTTCACTTATCTCATAAGGGCCAACATATTTGGGACTTAGCTTTCTGCCTTTGCTAATCCTTCAAGTACCCTTTCTCAAAAATACTTGAAGAAATACCTGATCACCTACTTCAAACTCCAAATCTTTTATCTTATTATCTACATAACTCTTATGTCGATCCTTTGCTACCTTCATCCTTTGCTTAATGATCTAAGTCTTTTCAATAGCCTTTTGAATTAACTTTGGCCTTATAGTTTTGGGAGACTTATGGCTACCACCTTCATACTCCTCAAGGTCCCAATATAATAGGGATCAATATTTTCTGCTATATAGTGCTTCATATCTGCTATATAGTGCTTTATATGGAGCCATTTGGATAATAGACTGATAAATTCGGCTCTATTTCCTACTAAAGTCCAAAATATAAGCTCTCAACATATCCTCTAGTATTCGGATGATCCTCTTAGACTGTCCATCCATTTGAGGATGAGCAGCAAAATTAAAATGAAACTGTAGACAACTTAATTTTATGGCCAATTCAAAAGTGAAAAGTATAAATAATATTTTAGTTATTAATTTAAAATTTTCTATTTTATATATTGGAATTTATTAAATTTAATTCTAAAATATAAATAGTTAATTTTAATTAATGCTCTAATATTATTTTATGCACAAATCAAATATTAACAAGTGTCAAGATGAAGATGTATCTTGCCAATCAAATCAAGTTTGATGGCCTAGCAATCTTAAGCTAATAAAGTTGGGACATATGGCACATCCATGTACGTGGACCAATCAAGTCAAGAATATTTGGCATTATCTGTTAATATATGCATCAAAGAGATAATTATAAAAAATGTTCAAGTCATTTCAGAGTTTTCTACTAAGCACCTATATAAAGGAATGATTAGAGACTCACATATTCTTATATATTCACATGTTCTCATATAAATATATTCAGATGTTCTCATATACACATATTCACATATTCTCATATACACATATTCACATATTCACATATACATATTCGTATATTCTCAAACTCTAAGACTCAAGTCTTCAAGTTTCATGTTTCTGCAGCGATGACGTATTGTTACTACGAAGGTCCTGTATTTCTTCAAAATATCAAGTCATCAAGTCCTTTGATCTCAAAGTCAAGGTTCAAGTTTCAAAGAAATTTCATAGTGTCTTTTACCAAGTCAAAGGATACTATACCATATATCCAAGAACAAGCTTCAAGCGCTTAGATCATATATGGGGAAAAGAATTAGGGGATCAATTTTGTTAGACAATTTATATTTTTCTTTAATAAATTGTAATTCTCATATTATTCTTTAATATAAATTTAATTTGTTCATTATGTTTCTTTGTCTTGTGATTTAATTTTGCAGACAACAAAATTTATGTGAACAAATTTCTGGCATGCCAGGTGGGAAGTGAATCTACCCCTTATTTTTTCTCCCATTTGAATTTTGAAGATATTTACAACTACTCAATGGCACCTAAGAGGAACCAACTTGCCTTAGCCAGGAAAAATGCTACTGATCCTGCTAACCCTGCTAGTGAATCTGTCAATTTGCCCACAATTGAGGGTAAGAATACTGATTTCATTTGATCTGATGATTCTAACTCTAGAAGTTTAAGGGAAACGAATCTAAGGTCTTGTCTTTTGCTAAACTACTGGCTATAGCAACTGGAGTGGCAACAATGGATGAACAACTTGCTCGAATGGCTCAAGCAATAACTGACCTCCAAATGATTATGGAAGAAAAAAATCTATAAATTGCGCAACTCATAAACAAGCAAGAATACTCTCATCTTGGAGGATTTAGCTACAATCATCAACCTTCTTCCCTTGGCCATACCATGGTACAGAAACAAGCTGAGAAGATGCCTTACAAGCAAGAAACTGATCAAAAGATCAACTACTCTACAATATCTATTTCTACATTGTCTATTTAACAATTGCAAGACATGATCACCAATACTATTAGGGCTCAGTATGGCCTGTCTTCTCAAAGTTCTATTGTGTATTCAAAGCCTTATATAAAGAGGATTGACTCGCTAAGAATGCCGATAGGATATCAACCACTAAAATTCCAGTAGTTTAATAGGAAGGGAAATCCAAAACAGCATATTGCCCATTTCATAAAGACATGTAACAATATAAGGACGTATGGTGATCTTCTTGTGAATAGTTTGTACAATCATTAAAAGAAAATTCCTTTAACTAGTACATTGAATTAGAGCTTGAATCTATTGATAATTAGGATCAAATGGAAAGAAAGTTTTTGAATCGCTTCTATAGTACGTGCTAAGCTGTGAGCATGATTGAACTTACCAATGCAAAATAATGAAAGGACAAGCCAGTGGTAGACTACATCAACCGTTGGCATGTATTAAGTCTGAATTGCAAGGATAGACTCTCAGAGACGTTTGCGGTAGAGATGTATATTCAAGGTATGCATTGGGGACTTCTCTACATTCTTCAAGGAATCAAGCCTCATACTTTTGAAAAATTAGCCACTCGTGCCCTTGACATGGAGTTTAGCATTGCTAATTGTAAGGTTGGAATTCCTGTTGAAGACCAAAAAGAAAAAGAAAGAATAGATTCAAAAAAGAGTGAAAAATATGCCAAATCTACTACTAAGGAATCCATGGTGATCAGAACATCTTCCATAAAAATTCCTACAAGTGATAAAAAGGTTGTTGAGAAAACTAAAGATCAATGCATTCCAATAAGCAAGAAAACACTAAAAGAAATACAGGATAAGGAGTATCCATTTCTAGATTCTGATGTTTCTCATATTTTTGATGAATTATTGACAAGAAAATTGATTAAATTGCCAAAATTAAAATGTCCTAAAAAAGATGGAAAGGTAGATGATCCAAAATTTTGCAAGTATCATCGAGTTGACAGTTATTTGATAGAGAAATGCTTCATCTTCAAGTATAACGTAGTGGCATTGGCAAGAGATGGAAAGATAATTCTTGATATAGAAGTGTTGTTGGATCGAACCTTGCTAGTGCTATAACTATAGCAGATACCACATGTGTGGCAAGCAAAGATAGTATTTTCTCATCTTCACTCATAAGGGCACCAACAATGCTTCAATTTGGAAGCTTAGATCCAGTGCTAGTGGAGACTCAATTTATTGATGAAGTGACTATGTTGGAAATAAGTTCTACCACTGAAACTGAAGATAGCAGTGAGTGGACTCTTGTGACACACCGATGAAAAAGAAGATGATATGTCAATCAATATCGTTTATTAGCATTAAAGGTCTTGCATGTGGCCAGACACTCTCAACCAAGAAAGATAAAGAGTCTTTAAGGCTACAAATAGCAAACATGAAAATTCTACAGGTTACAAAAGGATTCAAGTGACTCTAAAAGATTATTTTCCAACTAGATTTTTTTATCAAAATATTGAAGTAGTGCATGCTATATCTTGTGAAATTGAAGAGCAACACTCCACTTCATGTTATACAGCCATTGCTTTTATAGATGAGGACTTCTTATTTGGATAAAAACCTCACAATAAGCTACTTTTTATTTCAGGATTCATGCAGGAGAAAAAGGTTAACCGCATACTTATTGATGAAGAATATGCCGTCAATATCATGCCAAAATCCAACAAGAAGAATTTAGGGATTTTTGTTGAGGATCTCTTATGCAGTAGCCTAACTATTCAAGATTTTAATTAGGAAGGCCAACGAGCCATTAGTATGATTCATCTAGACCTCACAATTGGAGAGTCGGAAGCAAGTACTTTATTTCATGTTATTGATGCAAGGACTTCCTACCATCTACTTTTGGGATGGTCATGACTTTATGAAAATGGAGTAATACCTTCCACTCTTTATCAATACTTCAAGTATTCAAAAAATGGAGAAGTTATGAAAGTTGAAACAGATGTGAAGCCATTTATTGAAGCTGAATCATACTTCACTGATGCTAAACTTTATATGGATCTTGACCCAGTAAGTGAAGTACAATTTGCAAAGGCTCCAAGCAACTACTTCAATGAAGGGAGACAAGATTGTTTTAAAAATTTTAGTAAACTGACAATTACTAAGGTTTTGAAGAGTAAAAAATACAAGCGCAGTAATGATTAAAACTTACCAATATTTCAATATACACTACAAGCATCTCAAGAGAAAAAGAAAATTCCAGTTGCAGTATGTATTGAGCCAAATGATGCTACTCAAAGCCAATTAAAGATGGTAGAATCAAGCGATTGTCAAACTTTGAAGAAAGACTTTATCATGCCTATTGTTGGCATAAGCTCATCAATCCATAATACACTGTCTATTACAAGGGTTTCCCATAAAGAATTTAACGGGATATTTGATCCTAAGGCATATAAGTTGCTTGAAAAATTCAGCTGTGACTTTGTTAATCCACCAAATCTAAGTGAGTTTAAACTTAAGTTAACTAGAGAGAAAGTTCATGGACTCAGTGCAACACAACAAAAACTAAGGAGATAGGGATTTTATATTGAACAGCTAACCCAATCAAGGGTTGGCTTGGGATTCAAAGTTGTTATGTTGAATAGCCAACCCAGTCAAGGGCTAGCTTAGGATTCAAAGTTGTAGAATTGGTCAGGATACATGTGATGAAAAAGGATAAGTGTGCTAATGTCCGGCATATTTCCATAGAAGATCGTGTGAAGCAGGAAAAGTAAAAATAAAAAAATCATCAAGTTTCTATATTTAATCATCTCAATACTCAGATTACTCATGTTTCTATCTTTAAAGAGTTGGTGTTAAAGATCAAAGCAAGTTTAATACAAGTCCATGTATGAGAGGTTCTGTGTTCAATAGACTTGGAAATAATGATGTAAAAAGAAGTGTTGATGACCAAACCAATATGTTGAAGGCAAAAAATCAGAGTCAAATTCTTCTCTTATCCTAATTGAATGGAGCTAAATCTACAATCCTAATCATCAATATGGACAAACCTATGAAAATAAAACAGCGCATTATAAAACATTCATGCAAAAAAATGGTGTAGATGAAGATGAAGTGAAAATCACCTTCAGCTTTAATTACATAAGTGTTAAAAAAGAGCTGAATCTTGTGTCGTACGATCCGTATCTTGAAGAATTCAATAGATTGATAGCAAGTGGCTTTATATAAGCTACAAACTACCCAGCATAGATATTGTGCTTGTCCCAATTTCAAAAGCAGATGGGGCATTAAAATGGAGCATCACATTCTAGAGAATGAGAGTTGTTAAGTTCGAATAGCCATATAATGAAGAAAATTATGAGTTACACGTATGTAATCATATAACTGTTGATGAAGAGCCTGATTCAAAAATTCCAGAATATGAAGTTCTAAAAGCTCATCCACAACTTGAAGATGGTGGACATGTGACTATTGATGAACTCAATGAGTTGAATCTTAGCACGATAGAAGAGCCCCCTCCTATATTTGTTAGCAAGCTTCTAAATCCTGAAGAAAAAAAATAATATTTCAAAATATTGAGTGAGTACAAGAATGTATTTGTTTGGACATACAAAGAAATGCTAGGATTAGATCCAAAAGTTGCAATTCATCACCTTGGCATAAAACATAGGGCTTGTCCAGCGAAATAGTTGCACGAGTGCTTCACTCAGAACTCGTCCCTATAATTGAAGCTAAAGTCAACAAACTTATTAATGTAGGATTTATCAGAGAAGTTAAATATCTAACTTGGATTCCTAGCATCGTGCTAGTCAAGAAAAAAAATGGTTAAATACATATTCATATTGATTTTTGAGATTTGAATAAAGCATGCCCAAAGAATGATTTTCCATTACATATTATTGAACTCATGGTAGTTGCAACTACTGGACATGAAGCTTTATCTTTCATGAATGGATACTCTAGGTACAATCAAATCATAATGTCACAACAAGATAAGGTGTGTAGGCTTTTCGCACATTAAAGGGTATTTACTGTTACAAGGTAATGCCTTTTAGGTTGAAAAATATAGATACAACCTATCAACGAGCTATGCAGAATATTTTTGATGATATGCTACATACAAGAGTAAGGGCTGTGTTGATGATCTAGTGGTCAAGACTGGAAAAAGAAGAAGAGAGAATCACTTGGAAGATCTTCGTGTGGTATTTGATTAATTAAGGAAACACAACTTGAAGATAAACCTACTCAAGTGTGCATTTGGTGTCACATCTGGCAAGTTCCTTGGCTTCATCGTTTGACAATATGGAATTGAAGTTGATCTTGCCAAAATTGATGCTATCCAAAAGATGCCAACACCAAGGAATCTTAAAGAATTGCATAGTTTACAAGCTAATCTCGCATTTATAAGAAGGTTCCTATCAAACTTGGCTTGAAGATACCAACCATTTAATTACCTGATGAAGAAAGATGCTCCTCTTGTATGGGATAAAGGGTGTGAAAATATTTTTAAGAGCATAAAAAAATACCTCATAAATCTACTAGTTTTGGGAGCTCCTAGACCTAGAAAACCATTGATATTGTACATTGCAGCATAAGAACAGTCAATTGGTGCTCTAATGGCTTAAGAAAATGATGAAGGAAAGGATAAAGCTTTATGTTATTTGAGTAGAGCCTTAACTAAAAATAAGTTGAAATACTCCCCTATTGAGAAAATTTACCTTGCCTTATTTTATGTAATCAAAAAATTGAAGCATTATTTTGAGATATATTTTATCCATCTCATTTCATGTGGTGATCCTGTCAAGTTTGTGATGTCAAGACCAGCGCTTTCAGAAAGATTAACTTAGTGTTCTGTTATATTCAATCAGTATAAGATCACATATGTTCCTCAGAAAGCAATTAAAGGACAAGCTCTTACTAATTTCCTGGCAGATCTCCCCATTCCTATAGACTGGGAAGTATCTAATGAATTACCAGATGAAGATACCCTTTTCATTGGGATCTTACCAGCATGAATAATGTTATTTGATAGAGCAACTCAATCTGATGGAGCAGGGGCAGGGATCGTTTTTATTTCACCAAAAAGGCAAGTTTGGACATATTCTATATTGTTAAATGAATTGTGCTTTAATAATATTATAGAATATTAGGCATTGATTATTGGGCTTCAAATAGTACTGGAAATGAAAATGAAAAGTTTAGAAATTGAGGTCTGTGGTTATTCAAACTAGTTATTAATCAGCTTTTAAATGTTTATGAGGTTAAAAAGAAAGATTTGATTCCTTACTTTCAACTAGCCTCTTGTTTGTTAAAAATGTTTGAAAGTATTATTTTAAGTCACATCCCAAGGAAAGGAAATAGGATAACAGATGCATTGGTTAACCTGGCTGGCTATCACTTTAGGCTTTTTTGAAGAGGAAATGACAAATATCCTAGTGTACAATAGATAGATTGTGCCTTTACCAATTCAACTTGACCGTCAGAAATCAAATGCCATATTAGTCTCAGTTGGTGAAGATAAAGATTGGAGGATGTCACTAATTAACTATCTAAAGCATAGGAAATTACTGCAAGACCTCGCTGTAGGACAAAGGTGTGTCGGAGGTCATCTCGCTTCATTTTATATAAAGATATTTTATGTCGTCAATCTCATGAAGGTACTTATCAATGCTATTTAAATGGTGAAGAAGCAACTGAAGCTATGGCTAAGGTACATTCTGAAGTTTGTGGAGCTCACCAGTCAGGTCCTAAGCTTCATTTTTAGAATAAAAAGATGGGATACCACTGGCCTACTATGGCTAAAGATTGTATGAGTTATGCTAATAGGTGTGAAGCTTGTCAGATGTATGCTAACTTTATACATCAACCTTCTGAACCCTTACATCTCATAATTGCTTTATGGCCATTTGATGTATGGGGTTTTGATGTTGTAGGTCCTATTACTCCTAAGTTGTTGGCTGGTCATGCTTACATATTGGTGACTGTAGACTATTTCTCTAAGTGGGTAGAGGCAATTCCCCTTAAGGAAGTAAAGAAAGAAATTGTTGTGGAGTTTATTTGATGTAATCTGATTTTTAGGTACGGAGTGCTGCGTTACAACATTACTGATAACGGGAAGTCTTTCTACAATAAGTTGATGGACAAAATCTACACATAATTTGGATTCAAGCAATATAATTCCTCAATGTATAATGCGGCTGTAAATGGTTTAGCAGAGGCATTCAATAAAACTTTATGCAATTTGATGAAGAAAGTAGTGTCAAAATCTAAAGAGATTGACACGAAAAAATTGGAAAAGCTCTTTAGGCATATTAGACAACTCATCTGACTTCTACCCCCAGGCTACTCCATATTCATTGGTTTATGCAATTGAAGCGTTTCTCTCTTTTGAAAGTCAAATACCTTCATTTCGTATAGCAATTCAAGAAGGACTTATTATTGAAGATAATGTTCGTCTTCTTGAGGAATTGAAAGCATTAGATGAGAAAAGACTTGAAGCACAACAACAACTTGAATGTTATCAAGCACATATGGTAAGGGCATTCAATAAGAAAGTTTGTCCTTGATCTTTTCAAGTTGGAGATTTAGTGTTGGTAATAAGAGGGCCCATTACCATCACCCAAAAAATGGGAAGTAAATTCATGTCAAAATGGGATGGTTTATATATGATAAAATAAGTCTACACCAATAATGCTTACAAGTTAATTGACAAATATGGATTGCGCATAGGCCCCATAAATGGCAAGTTTTTGAACCGATATTATCTATAAGAAGAGTTTGTTCCTTGATATACAAGCCTAAACTACATATTGGTTCTTGACGCATGAGCCTAAATTGCATGTTGCTTATTGACATATGAGCTTAAATTGTATGTTAATCCTAGCCCGCATAGGTATAAACTGTATATAGTAACTACCAAAAGTAATGCATGTGGTTAAACTGCTAACTTTCTCCACTAAAGGTATTTTACATGGTTAAAATATTAAATACTTCACCCAGTCCAAGGTGGTTAAACAATGGATACTTCTGGCCTACATGAGCATAAACTATGAACGGCACCCTCCCTAAAAAAGTGTTTACTTTAAACTATGTAATAACTTGATCCCTTTGTTGGGGTACGTAGGTGGCTTGGGAGTTATTTCTCAAGTTCAATCACATCACTGAAAAAAAAAAGTTTGTTTGGATGGCTTCCCAAGTTCAATCATATCATTGGAGCAAATTTGGATGACTTACTTCTTAAAGTTCAATATCATTTTTGGAATATGTTTGGATGTCTTGCTAAGTTTAAACACATCATTGGACCAAGTTTTGAGGATTTTTCAAGTTCAATCGTATTATTGGAGCAAATTTGAATAACTTACTTCCTAAAGTTCAATCACATCACTGGAATGAGTTTGGATGGATTGCTAAGTTCAAATACATCATTGGAACAAGTTTTGAGGATTTCCCAAGTTCAATTGTATTATTGGAGCAAATTGGAATGATTTACTTCTCTAGTTTAATCAAATCATTGGAAGAAGTTTTGATTGTTTTCAAATTTAATTTATTAAGATAGACAATTTTACTCATGAGTTTAAGTAAGTTTATTCCACTCAATTATTGGGAGCATGTAATACATTTTCTTTTTGAAGTTGGCATCAATTTGAAGAATAAAAAAGAAAAGAAAATGCACTAGGAGAATTATAAATAAAAAAAGAACAACCTTTTATTGCATATGTAGTAATCAAGTGTTCTTTTATATCGATTGTGCTAAAAAAAAAGGAATGAAAAACAAAGCTAAGTAGCTATGTGCTCATGTAAGTATATTAAAAGCTACTAGTTCCTTGCAAGATTCTTCAAGTAGTGCTTCTATCTTCTTTAAAGCCTCAATCTCTTGATTAGTTAAAACTAGAGTGTCTTCATGTTTTGAAACTTTATCTCTTTTGGTGGCCACTTCTTTCTGGATAGTAGACAAGTTTCCTTCAACCTTGTGGAGCAATGAATTTGCAAATTCTTTTTTACTGCTTAACTTGGCAAGTTGTGTTCTCAATTCCTCTTGCTGCTTGAAAATTTGAAGAAGTTCATTCTTGAGTCCCTTCACCTCTGCAACTCTTTCACTTTCTATTTCCTTGAACTTAAAAAGATTCTGTTGTTCAAAAATTAGTGTGTTCTCATGGGTTTCTTATGTTTCTTTTTGAATTGAATTTTATTTAACCTTTGTATAGTTGAAAGTACCCTAAAAGAAAGATCGCAAGTGGTTCTCCAAAGATAATGTATTTTTTATGTATGATTTCATCTCTACAATCAAATCATCAATTGCAGGCTTTATCCCTAAGAGTTGCTCAAATAGAGTTTTCATAATTTTTTGACATATTTGTTCGCAATAGAATTTGAGTAACATCTGCTCTACTTCTATCTTTATAATTTGAGGACAAAATTTAGAAATTTTAGTAGCTGAAGGTGCCTAAGATGGAGTTTCAAACATTTTTTTGGGTTTTTCTTTCTCAGCAAAAGTCTTATCATTTGTAATTCCAGGTAATATTACCTTTGGCTGCTTATTGGAATCAACAGTATTATGGAAAGCTTGCATGCCACCATCAATGGGTTGACCTTCCAAATCAGAATGCTGACACCTCTCTCATTTGAACCTTACAAGTCGATGGGTTAGCACTACTTTGGGAGAGGGGATAGGTATTTCACTCCATTCGCCATTAACGGAGAAGTACGACTATACAATCAAGCTCGACTACTCATTTACTAACAATGAGGCGGAATATGAAGCCTTTTTTGCAAGAATGAAGATGGCAATAAACCTTAAGGTTGAGAACCTGGTAGTAATTTCAGATTCCTAGCTGGTCATAAAATAGGTCAAGGGAAATTTTGAGGCTAAGGACTTGACCATGAGCCAATACTTGGTAGAGGTCAAAATATTACAATAGTCATTCAAAAAGTTCACCCTCAGCCAAGTCCCTAGATTGGAGAATGAGTGAGTAGATGCCCTGTCAAAATTTTCTAGCTCAACTAGAGGAACAAGAGACAGAATGATAACATTTCTAGTCGCCAATAAATCATCTATTGACACTCCCAACTAGAATTTTATGGAAAATGTTGAAGAAGTAATTATTTCTTGGTAGGATGCAATAAAACTCTATTTTAGTCAAGGTGTAATTCCTAAAGACAAAAATGAGGCGCATAGGCTTGAGGTCAAGTAGCCAAGTTTACTCTCAATGAGTATGGCCAACTTTACAAGAGGTCGATCTTAGGATCATCCCTAAGGTGTTTCGATCCAAACCAAGCTCATGAGGTCTTATAAGACATCAACGCAGGCATTTGTGGGAACCATTCAAGAGAAAGATCTCTTATACATAAGGTCATAAGATACGGATACTTTTAGCCCACGCTATTGAAAGACATGTTGACTTTGCTCAAAAGTGTCCATCTTGCCAAGCCCACTTGAATATCCCATACTAGCCCACCACGTCCATGATCAACGTTCAGGTCATGTGACCATTCGACCAGTATGGGATCAACATAATGGGGTCTCTACTAAAGACCATAGGTCAGAGGAAATTTATAATTGTGGTGCTCGAATACTTCACCAAATAGGCTAAGGCCGAAGTAGTTCCAAAAATAATTGATGCGGCCATCAAAAGCTTTATTTAGAAAAATATTATTTGCTACTTTGGTCTCCTCAAATTCTTTATTTTAGATAATGAAACATAATTCCAAAGCAGAAACACACGAAATTAGTGCGAAGCCTTAGGGATTAGCCATCACTTTACTTTGATTAGGAACCCTCAATCTAATGGCCAGATAGAGGTAACAAATACAACCATCCTTGACCATCTGAAAGCTCAAATAGAAGGGATCAAATTAAGCTGGGCAGATGACCTCTCTAAGTTGTTATGGGCATACAGGACCACTTCGCATACAACCTCAGGTTATAGCCTTTATAGTTTGGTTTATAGTTTTAAGGCAGTCATCCCCTCTGAATTTATACAATACAGCTCAAGTGATCCACTTCAATTTGAACAGGAACACATTTGAAAGAAAACTTGACCTGGAGACTATCGATGAGCTCCAATAAGAAGCTGATTACACTATGCAGTGATATAGATAAAAAATGGCAGAAAACTACAACAAAGGAGTCCGACTGCACAATTTCAAGGTCGGAGACCTTGTTTTTAAGAAAGTTGAAGTATCCGAGAATGTTAGCAAGCTTGACTTAAAATGGGATGGTCTCTATACTATTGTCAAGGTGTCAAAGAACAACACATATCAGCTAGCGGACATCAATGGTGACAAGCTCTCACAACCTTGGAATGCCATAAACTTGAGGAAATTTTATATATGAAAAGCTTTGTAACCCCCATTGTATTATTTAATATAAACAAAGTTTTTAGCAATCTTGCCATTTGTCACTTGTAATTCCACAACACACCTCTCCAATAATTTAAGAATATAAATCAAAGCTTACAGTTGACCTAAGCATGGCTTTAAGCCAACAATTGAAGGCCTTTCAATGCCTATAGTCGACCTCATACTCGATCCAAGTAGCAGCTTCAAGCTACCAATCAAGGCCCTTTAGCCCAAAGCTTATAGTCAACCCTGTAGTTGACCTAAGCATGGCTTCAAGCTAACAATTGAAGGCCTTTCAATGCCTACAATCAACCCCGTAGTTGACCTGAACAACAACTTCGAGCCAACAATTGAATGCCTTTAAGTGCCTACATTTGACCCCGTAGTCGACCTAAATAATGGCTTCGAGCTAACAATTAAATGCCTTTCAGCACCTATAATTGACCCCATAGTTGACCCAAATAATAGCTTTGAGCCAACAATTGAATGTGTTTCAGTACCTACAGTTGACCAAGGCCTCTCAGTGCCTATAGTCAGCTCTGTAATCGACCAAGACAAGTAAAACCATCCAATGCTTTAATCTAATACACCTATTTAGGGTCTTGAACTCGTAGTAGAGCAAAGCCTCATGAAAATATCAAGACAATACAATTAATTGTTATGCTCCATAAATCATTTAAATTAGGATTGTATGAATCGCACATGTCCTTGTTCATTAGCAGCAAATTAAAATTTGAACCCACAGTCAGAGCTAATTTGGTGACAAATATTGACTAAGATCATTTTGACAAACATTTCCCCTTAATCGACCCGAATATTGCGATCACTGATGTTCTCATTCGTCAACTCAAATCGACTATGATAATTGTTATGGAATTCATGTTACTGATTATCAAGTTGCTTATTAACAATCCATATTCAATAAGAGTAGAGAAGATGAAATAAAAGTAACAGCAAAACAAAATAATTACATGTCAACAAGCCTAAATTGACACACATTGATGATAAGGTAAACCAGTTTCTATTTCATTAAATTTGAACATTTGATTACAAAAGTTTACAAATTACGAAAGGGGAAGAGAGATTACAAAATAGCAAAATATTCACTGGTTGCTTGACCACGCACCCTTAACCAGAGCCCCCCAAGCACCCTTAAGCGATAGGAACCAACACAGGGCTATCTACCTCTTGCTGGGGCCCAGCAGCGATAGATAGAAATGCAACTAGCACTGGTCAAGACAGTCCCTCCTTATCAACCACAAAGTTACTGAGGCGCAAATATTGAGTTGCATCAACCATGCTATTGTGGATCTCGAAGGCAAATTCAATCACAAAGTCGAACTCTTTTGCCATGAGAGCCAACCTCCTTTCTCTGTGCAACCGTAAGGGACTCCATGGGGGCATTTCCTATAGCCCCATCCTCAGCAATTGCCTCTTTAGGCTCGAGATACGGCTATAGCTTTTCATCCAAGATAGAGCTAATGTGATCTTTATCCTCCGATCAGAAACCATAGCCCAAATACTCAAGCTGTTTTACAACCTTGTCAAATGCATTCTTAGCGTCATCTAAGGAGAAGATAATGCTCGTATCCTGAAATGTTGAGCACAACATAAATTATTGTACCATCTCCCATCACATGAGCGGGAGCTTTCTATAAAATTCTGCTCGGGCTTATTATATAGCAGCATTGTACCTTGCAGTTTGACCAGAGTTATAGCTCTGTTGCACATCCAGTCATGCTTGGAGCAACAACACACCCATCTTGCTTTTCACCTTGATTGTTAGGACTAGCGAACTATCTTTAGTTACAAGTTGATTACAAAGGTCCTCGATCTCCTTCATTAGTTGGTTCACCCTAGCTTAGGAAGACTCAAGCTGCATCTTCACTACTTCCATGTCATCCCTCCTCCGATAGAAATGATAGCCCAGCTGGCTCATCTGATGGGGACACTTCATATAAGTAAACCATGCTCGACTAGAAAGTAGAATTTGATGAAATATTTTAATTGACCATATACTTACCATGTTTGAGTGGTACGCTAATGCTCTGAGCACAGTATCCTGACTCAGCCCCATAAACTTTCTTTGGTCAAACGTAAAGAGCCCAACCATCAGTACTTTGAGCGAGGCCACCCCGATTGACCTCACCGACACCATCAAGAGGGAATTATGGATGGCCATGGTGGGTCCCATCCAAAATCAAGGAAACAACAGATTTAACAATTAAAATAGGACATCATTGTTGTGCCTTCTAAAGAGATCATAGCTTGAAGGCTGGCTAGGTGCCCCAACCTTTCTTTTGCCCTTTGCAACTGATACCTTCTTTTGAGTAAGACCTCTCTGCTCAATTAGTTATTTTTTGCCCCGACCAATAGGGCTACTACCAAATGTCATCATGGGTTGAGCTGACAACTTGCTCGGAGATAGTTGAGTAGGTTGGGTTTTGGGGGCCATCTCTAGATTGCCTCTTATCAAGGCATCGCTGTCTGATGGCACTCTTCATTTCTTTAAGCTCGAGCCTTTACTTTTTGCCTAGTGTGGTTCATGATGTCTTCCTGATCTATCAACACAAAAGGTAATAGTAAAAATAAGCAATTAAACTCGAGTAGAAACATGCAAAATAAACAAATTTTGCATCTATTGGTAATCCCAGCTCAGCTGGCAATATGTTAGCCAATACTAAACTTCTCTCTTCAATAAACACAAACGCTTCTATTTAGCCAAACTCGCCTAGGTCCCGCACAAAGGTATTAGGCCAACTTGGGGTTAAGTTACCTAGTATCTTAACATGGCCCCTTCTCCACCTCCTCAGAATATTAAACCCACTAGGCCTCTGAACATACAGAAAATATTTTTTCCACTCTTGGCTATAGGAGAAAGATAGTGTAACTAAAAACCTTCGACAGGGCCCAATAGTGAGGTAATAAAACCCCAATTCCTCAGTGTTACATGACTTCTGGTACATAGAGAGGTGAAACAAATTGGAAAAATTCGCAAAGAAAACTAGTTGGTCAAACAAATGCATAAGGACTGTAAAACTATATATGGTCAAAAAGCAATTTTGGTAACAATGAAGTTATGCAAGCCTCTAAACCTCTTAATAGGTTGACTATGGTTGGAGCTAGAGGGAACCAAAGTTCACACCTAAAAGCTTTCTCAAATACGGTGATGCATTCGTTGGGAGATTGATGCATTCTTTCTCGAGGACCAAGAGTTATTAGTTCATACTTAGTAGGGACATGATAGAGCACCCTGATGTGCGTGAGGTCGACAAAGGTAATTTGTTATGTGATTTCACTATAATGATCAAGAGCAAAAAGTCAACCACGCAATGTTGACACCTCACTCAAGCAATTGTCCTCTCCAAAAGCAGTGCGCATGTTACTCAAACTATTGGAGGTCGAGCTGTCCCTCGACGAACTACCTAACCCTCTACCTCATGGCCTAGTGGTCTCACTATCACTATTCGACATACCTAACATGTTTAAGAAACAACTAAGGAAAAGCTAAAGCTGAAAGAAGAACTTACAAAGACTTGACGAAGCTTTAGAGCATGGAATGGAACTATAAATTCAAAGCTTGACCAGACACAATGCAATAAAAGTGAAAAATACATGTTTTAACTGTGCATATTTATAGGCACTCGAGCACAGAAACTTAAACTCTTGTAATTATGACGCCGCTGTTGCATGGCGTTTCACATAGCTCAACGTAACAAATGCATTTAATGCACCAAACCCTAGTCAACTACATAAAATCCTCATTGATTAAAAACTTTCCTCATGATGTTACTTCCTAATCATTCTCATCAATGACCTCGATCAGAATTTAGAAATAGGGGGACTCATGATATGGGATGGCATAGTAGGCCCAACCTAATTATTTTGATTAAGGAGTGCATGTGGAGTATATCAGCCAGGCCCATTTCATCCCAGAAGCCCAATGTTCCCATCAACCTAGTTAACCTCTTACAACCCCCGCGTTACTCTTGATTGATTGTGGCATTATTCACAAAGGTTGAATGAGTTTGGTCAATAGGCTAGGTGATGGTCAAGCATGGAAAACTGTTCGCCCACTGATGTAGTCAGAGTGTACTCTAGTCGAGTCTCTCATCGACTAGAAAGAGGGACTCACCATAGGATCCCTTTGCTACCATATTAATGGCACATGCCACCTAGATACTGCCCCTACTGCTATCTCTAACAAGAGGAGCACCTCTAGTGTACTATTTAATCCCTAAAAGCTGGAAATAAAGCCACTTGGAATAATACAGAAAGAGAGATGACCTAAAGCTCCTTATGCAAGCACAAGAGCCCTTCAGACATGCTAAGGGTATCTTAGATATATCACTCACCTGAAAAGGCTATAAATACCCCATTACCAGTCTTTCACAATGTATGCCATTCTCCACTATATGCCTTCACTCTACTGTTCATTTCAGCTAGTAGATCTTTTACTGATTTGAGCATCGAAGTGCCTTAGCTGAGAGCACCTTAACTAACCTAATGTTTGCTCGTGATTGCAAATCTCAGCCTAAACTATTTTAGACATGAACCATTCAACTAGACAGGTCAAAAAGCCTAAAATACCAACCCAGCCTAGTAAAATACAACATTCACCTTTATCAGGACAAGTAAAAGAAGATACCAAATTGGTAGATCATCATAAAGGTATAATAAAATAATGAGTAGGCTTGTATAAGTCAAAGACCAAAGTGGTGGAACCTCACCTTAAATTCCACAAAAGTGCTATTCATGTCTTACGGTCTAAAAGACCTTGAATTCTTGTCACCTATTCCAAAAATGGTGTATTTAATATCAAAATGTTTATATCATTCCTTAAACAATAATTAACTATTTACATCTTAATGTCGATTGTTTACCAACTAATATAATAGTTTATGGCTTGATTCTAAAAATTTCGTAAGGGCAGTATACTAATGTCGCTACAATATTAATGAATAAATTAGCCCATACTCATCACTTTTGTAGCACCCCTAGAATTTTTCTTGATTACATTTATATAAATTTCCATTATTTGAATTTTTATGAATTTTATTTATTAACTATTTTTAAAAGTTTTATGGTCAAAATTATAATTTTGACATACTTGATTTCACTTATTTGAAACTGCCGGGGCCGAATTACAATTTTTGAGGACTTGATTGCACACTTTTGGAAAAGCTTAGGGTTTGCATGGAAGTCCTTAAATCAACTAGGATTTCAACCTTATTTTTTCTAAATCTTTGGACTTAATTGCATGACTTTATATTCCTTGAGGACTGAATTGCAAAAATTGACAAAAATGGGATTTAAAGTTGGCAAAAAGATTTCATATTCATTTCTTCACCATTTTCCTTTCTTCTTTCTCCCTACCCA
>JACGDI010005522.1:731871-757489 GCA_014898725.1 Jacaranda copaia
GAAGAGATAATTTTCTCTTCTCGACGTGGCGATCATTTATATGCTATTAGTTAGTTGTTTCAGAATTTTGGTGACAAATTTGGACTTTGACTTAGTTATATCTTGCTATATATATGTTATACATGTTGTATCTCTTCTTATTTAGCATTGTTCCTACCAAAAATAGAATTTTGGGAATGAGATGATATGTTTATATATATATTATTAATCCCTATACAAGGAATATTGAATAGTGGACCTGGACTTATAATGTATAATGCCAAATTAGATTTAAATGGTATTAATCCTAAAGTTTATGTGATGAGATTAATATGAAAATTAGACCACTATTTGTGGATTTAGGACCTAATGATATTGTTGGGGTTAACAATTGAGAATTAAGTGATTATGGTGATTCTAGGTTAACCTTGTGATAAGAATGTGCAATTGAAGACTAGCCTATATTTTGATAAGTGAAATCGATATGTAATCGAGATGTTTTTGGCAATACTAATCTTGTTAACTATTATTGGAGCAATAGTGCTATTAAACATATATCATTATGTTGGGAAATAAGTTAATGACATTAGAATGCTTCTGATGCAATCCTAGATGACTATTAGATTTGAATAGGAAATTGACTATAGAATATTTCTTTAATTAGGTGACGACAAACTAGATATTGCCGAGCAGTAGATTACGAGCTTGGCTATTTTTGGGTTGAAACTACAAGAGATGAGGGTTTGCCAACCTAGCATCTTTTTCTCACTATCTGTTATTCGTGATAAGCCCCTGTGTGGGTTTTCTATTTCTGTACCATACTTTAAAGTATATTTGAAATCTGATTTGTTGTCTGTTATCTATTATCTATTTTTTGTTATCTATTATTTTGGATCTTAGAACCTTTATTTGTTACATGTGTCTCTAATATCTGACTGTCTCATATCTGAATCAATCTGTTTTGTTATCTATTGCCTTGTTGGCTTCTTTATTTATCTGTTTAATTGAACACCCTTACGAGGGCTATATCAATGCTGTTTTCTGTTTGTTCTAGTGTCCAGAACTTTCTTTACATTATCAAAATTATGTCCCTTGTAACCTACAGCCTTGCTGGGTGTCCTCATATAGCTAGCTAGCTTCTTACAAGTTTGTTATTTGTTAAAGAGATCTTGTCAATCTGTTGCTTTAATGAGTTTATATTATTGTTTCAATAACACGTTTATTGCCAGTCTATGTACATTATTGTTTCAACTACACACCTATTATGATCTTACTGAATGTTTAAAGGTGGAACTTATATCTATTGGCATTACATTATACTAACCTAAGGGGTGCCATAGGGAGAATGGGCCCGAAGCTAATTCTGAAAAGATCGCCAAGCAAAATAGATCGACGGTGATGAATCTCTCGGCTAGTACTCACTTACTATCTTGACTTACAAATAGCTGGAGGTAGCAAACTGTGAGTAGTGAGATCCGGCATGCGGTTGACCATGCCATACAACAAGTTGTTACCCGCCGAGCTGAGTACTCGAGCACTGGAGTAATAAGTAAATTCATGTTTATACAGTACCAGTGTTTGGTACTCGAAATTATGATTTGATCTAGGAATAATAAGGATGGAATGACCAACAGTTTGTTAAATTTGATTACATGTGTATACATTATTGATTCATATTAACTTTCTTGTAATTATCAAATTGTTCATTGAAAGTCGTACCTCATTAACTTCTTTTTAAATCTTATTCTTCTCTTTTCCCTCACTAAGTCCTTAGAACTTAATGACCCTTATTATTTTGATTCTTTCAAGTAGGTAAAGATAGTGAATGAAACCTTCAAGCTTGAATGTATTTTGAAATATGTAAGTTTCTATGTATGTCAAGTTGATTTTGAGATGTTGTGATAGGTCATGAATGATAATAAAGACCTAAGCTTGTATATATTTTGCTGATGTTATGTATTTAGACATTTTTCCTAGAGCATGTTAAGCTAAAATGTTGTATATATCTTGAAAGATTTGAAGAGAAAATTTTATGGACCTATTGTTTGCTATGAGCAAAATATTAAGATTGAATTAGTAGTACCTCAGCTTAGGTGTCGTCCTGAGAAGCGGTGCTACAACTTTAGTACCTTTATCTATAATAGCATATTTCCATTCTCATTTCATAGTTTTGACATCCTAATGTGTCATATTGGACGGATTAATATTAATAACATCTTTTACTTGATTCCAGGCCTAAATCTCACATATACTAAACTCTTATACAATCATTTTACTCAATAATCATAATTTTCATCCAACTAACTTGAATTTGCATCATAAATTAACTTAATGATTTACTCAAATTAAATCAGGAATCAAATTAACTAATTAATTAGGATTTTACCAAATTGACCGAGTTCAAGGTTAATTTATAATCCAAAATTAACATACATGCATCTGCATTGTCGAGCTAATGATTGTATTAGAACTACCACCAAACCGTTGTTGCTAGCCACTCATCGAAGCTATGTGCGGCCAGCACCACCGGGTGTGCCTCATTATGTTGGTCACAACACTTCAATCAATTTTTTGTTTGGATGTTGTTTGGCTGGTCAATTTTCCAAAAATTGCTAGCCCACCACCAACACAGCAATCGAATTTTTCTTCAATTACTTCTCTAACCATTATCGATTCTTCAGATTGAAGACACCTTTGTATTCCTTGTGCTGAGTCTGTCAAAACCTATACCATGGTTGCCACAAAAAAGCAGTCGGAATAGTGAAACCTACCACCTCCATCGTGAGCTTACTTTGAGCTTTGATTTTGATTTGGATGTTCTTGGTACCAATATGTTCCCAAAGCTAAGAGGAAGCAAATGGTGTAGTTGATTTTGGGGTTTGCCGGCTATTACTAAAAATGAGTTGGTGAAGAAGATAGTGATCTTATATGCTGAAAAGAAATGGTGGTACATGGTGGAGAGGATGATAACACATCCTGATAATAACTTTTAATCTTTTCCTATATTACAAATTTTTCCCATATTTCTTTTTTTTTTTCCAATTAGGCCAAACAATTCTCTATCTCTTAATTACACCCTCCCACTTCCTAAGTGTCTTACATTAACCCCAAAATCTTTCAAGATTCTTAAAATCAAGTCCTTATTTGTATTTGAGTTCCAAAAATTATTTTCAAATTAATGCCTTAAATTTTAAATCTTACTTTCTATAAATGTTAAATTTAGGGGTTTTACTAAGTCAATCTCAAATCATTACGTACAATGCATCTGATAAGCCTATAAAATTTCAAACTCTTCAAAGATAGCAATGGGCTTCAACTTAAGTAGACCTCAACAAAAACGTACTAAGTAAATGCCATAAGTTGCCCCATAACATCCAACATAATATATACATGCTGATACATGCTGCGGGTCTTTGATTCAATCTTAACATATCACAACATCTCTAAATCGTAATAAAATATTCAAGTGACCCCATAAGCACATATAAACACCTATTCTATTACATAATATATTCTTCAGTCCAAGCTTGACATCCATGCCATCACTTATCCATGTCTAGGAAAATCAAGAATAATATGGAAGGGTAAGTCCAAAGGACTTAGTGAAGGATAATCTTAATAATAAATCATGAGGGATCTATCGAGGAAGAATCAACTCAACAAATCATAAATTAACAATTAAAACATGAACATATTAGGATACAGGCATTAACAAGTTTAGCAAACAACCATTGGCAAATTCAAGGTTACTAGGAGGTACTAGTACGGGAGTTGTGATCGTTGGGTCAAATGACTTGGAATCATCTCAATTGGATTAGTTTGGAAGGAAATATAGTTAGTGTGTTTAGCAAAGGGCTTGGGATTATCTCAATCGAATCAGTTTAGGAGGAAATGCAGTTAGCTCATTTGGCCCAAACAATAGCCCAATCTAGATCAAGAAACTACACCATCCTTGTTGCTCCATGAGCAAAATATAAACAATCGGAATACAATCAAAATAAAGCAAACTTGAGTAACATATGCAGTCCAACAAATCATAACATGTAGATCAAATTCTCCTTATTCCAAATGATTAAACTAAACTAACCCAAGCATGACAACTTGTTATATGGCAGATGCCCATGTGGATTGCATAGTGCGTTGGTGATACCTAAAAGGGCTGCTCAGTGTATCATGAATACTTAAGTGGGTTGCTTAGTGTTTCGCTAACACCCAAGCAAGTTGCTTGGCATGTCCCATATGTCCAAGCATTCTGCTAAGATTGGCACTCAGCCCAATAGTCTCTAGGCATATATCAAGAATCAATAAATGGATTGCCAACAAGGCAAAATACTATCTAATAAACAGATAACCAAACAGTAACTAATAACAAAATGGTTAGATAACATAATAGTAACAAATAATGGAACGGTCAAATAACAGAGCAATAATAAATAACGAAGTAGTCAAATAATAGAACGATAATAGACAATAGAATGGTAATAGATAAAGGAACGATACAGATAATTGAATAATAATAGATAGTAAAGAAGAGTTCACGGTGCCAGAACAGACACAACAAGCTCTTATCAAAAGCAAAACCAATGAAACAACCCTCACAAGGTATACGAATCACTTAGCAGTTAATAAACAAAATCTCAAAAAATTCATAAACTTTAATAACCAAGATGCAATTACAGTACAGGAACCAGTTTAATCCTCTCAGGGGTTTATCAAAATGATAGATAAGTGCAAGCAAGTGCTAGATTGGCAAGTCCTCATAGAGCATACAAAACAAATACCCAAGAGGTTAGACCTGCACCTCCATAGCCTCAGAAAATGCAATCACAGCCTACTAGTCTGCAGGACTTAGCCCTTCATCACCTAACCAAAAGAATAGGTTCATTATCAAAATTCTCAGTTGACCTTATAATTACAATTATACAAATAACTATCTAAAATTGATTATTACTTTATTAATACAGTAATTTAGAGTTCACATAGGTTATGGTAAAGAGATACAATTAGGTCCTTAATTATATAATTAACCCAAACACAGTACACTAAGTCAATAATAATAGTCGAATTTTCCTTAATAACCCAATTTGTCACTTAGATTTCGGATCCATGAAATTAGGATTTTATTCCTTTAATAAACTTAATTAACCTAAAATTATCACATGATAATACAAATCCAGGCTCACTAAGCTTGTAAATACACATATATGGAATAAATCATAATTCTATATCAAATCCTTCATCTTCCTCGACAATATACAATAATTATCAAGAATTAAATAATACAAGGTCAAAATCCAATTCTGATCTTTAGCCAAGATGTGTTAACTGAAACCTCAAAATCACAAACCAGTGACATGACCACGATTATTGAATGAGGCAAAGAAACTGCCTCAGTGTTGCCACCACCAAAACTAGTCAACACTACCATCGTCCAATGCGTTTTAGCTCAACTAACACAATGCCCTGATCAGTTTCAAGCCTCACTATTGAACTGACCCTCAATTAATGACTCAAAGCTTTAGTGCCACCTTCTCCTCCATTGCTGTCAAACTCTAATTCCGCCACCACCATCGAGCCAAACTTCAAATTAAAGACACCATAGTACTCCTCAAGCTGAGCTCAACCAAAAACACTACCTAGACTCCCATTCCCTTCAATGCTCCACCGTGCTTGTGACTCACCATTGCTGCCTAATTTTCAACTGCAACTTTTTGGCGGTCCGCCCGAGAAGACACCTTACATATGGTATGGTTAGGTTCCTGGTGGTGAGGAGATGTCTTTGGTTGGTTTGGTTTGGCAACCCAGGGGCTGCTGGAGTGATCGACAACGAGGGTAATGAAGGGTTTTTGGTGGAGAAAATGAAGAAATTGGGGGGCGGGGTGCTATATGAAGAACAACTTCCAAAAAATTTCAATTCAACCCCTAGAAGTTATTCTAGTCTCCAATTAAGGCCTCTAAAGTGATGATCAACTTCAATTCAATCCCTCAACTTAATGAGTGCCTCACATTGGCCCGATTGACCTAAAGTAATCTCACTTTGACACACAAAACCTCCAAATATGGGTCAATCAAGTTTTCTCAAATTGCAATCTGATACCAAGACTTTCAATCTCCATGCAATTAAGTCCATTCTTATTTATTTTTTGAAATACCAAATTTATGGGTGTTACATTGAATCTAAATAATAAAAATCATTAATTGAGATACAACAACTTTATCTTAACTATTAAAGAAAAAATAAATTTGTTTTGATAGTTATTAATTATTTATATAGTTGTTACAAATATCTAGTTTTAATAAAGAAAACTTATAATATTTGAATTTGGATTAAGTTGTTATTTATCTAAATAAATCTTGAATATTAGAATAAAGATGATGAAACAAGGATCAATGCAAATTGCCAAATTAAATTGCATGGTTGTGGTCAAATAACGTTGTGCTACACGTAATAGTATAGCTATATAATGTAGTTGTATCACAAATATTCAATTTTGACAAATTATGAATTTTTAGAATTTCATATTTTTTAATTAAAATAAAAGATTCTTGTCAGGTTTTGGCTACTCATCTTTATCTAAGGGAATTTAAGATTTATTTAATTAAGCAATTTCTTAATTCAAATTATATTATAGCTTGCTTTTGTTAACTATTAGATAAATTATTATCGACTATATATTTATTAACTGCTACCTAAGTGAAACATCAACTAGATAAATATATTGTTTTCTTTAATAGTAAGGATAAAGTCATTATGTCTTTATTTAATTACTTTTTTATTCAAATTAATAATAATTTCAAAATAAAAATATGTTATAATTATATAACAAGGTGACGATATTCAATTTTTTTAAAATGAACCTAATATTAATATGAATCTATTTTACATTGACCGCTATGGCAATTCATAATCCACTGATAAGTTATAAATTTGGTCTATATTAATTAATAACTTATCTAACTATGATTTGTTATTGCTGATAATGCATTATGAGAAACACTTCTATGAGAAGGAATATTTAAAAAATTACTTCTATGTCATTCTAACAATAACGAGTCTAAATTATTTGGCCTCTTATTACCAGCTTTAAACATCAACTTAAATTGCTTAAATTATTTATTATTGTTGTATATCAAAAGTGTATAGATTCAATATGAGTAAGTATACTATGTTTACCTACTTAATTTTGCAAATTTTATTTTCATTTTGATTATATAATGGTTATTATTATTGTTTTCCTTTTTTATTTTTTACAAAGAAAATTAAATAAATATGTATATATATATATATATATACATTTACACATGGCAAACTAAAAGAAATAAAAAACAAAGTTAACAATAATGATAGTAAGAGAAAAAATAATTGTTACTTCCTATAAATGCTATTAGTTGAAATTATTAATTGGTATATTTTCATGTGAAAACTTGCAGCATAGAGTGAAGATATATACTTAGATAACTACATCTATTAAGGTCTAAAAAGCTACAAGGTATTAGAAAATATAAATAATTTACGCAATTACCACAGAGATTTTGATTTAAATACATTACTTTCTTAATTTTAAAGATGTATAGAAAAGTTTTGTAGTTGTGGATTACAATATTTAACAAATAAGAATAGATTAATATCAGATTCTGCTAATTGCTTCAATTTAGAAGACCAGTATCTCTGTTCCCCTCAATCTAAAATTTTCTAATATATTAAAACTTGAATCAAATTAGGTACAATTGAATTTTGCTTTTTTCTTTTTAATAGAAGTCCGTATGTGCACTTTCTATTTACAGTTTTCCTTTGTATGTTTTAGCAATTATATGATTTTTATATTATAATCTTTGTTTTAGTTATGCAATAACACAAAATAATAACAATATTATTATTTTAATATTATAGCAAGATTAAGATACGTGGATATTAATTAATTCATTTTAATTGACTAATGTGGTAATATTTAAAGATTCAATCAATATTTATTATACAGTATGTTGATGAAATGAGTAATTAAACTATACACACCAGCATGATATCAATCAAGTTACGCACATGTTTAACAAAAAGTATTACCTAAGTAACAAACAATTAAAAAATCACTTGGATGGTTATAAGAAATCCATGAATTCATTAGTTTTAATAATCTAAAAAAAATTTTCGAGTTGTAATATGAACTTTTCAAATATCAATTTATTTTATAATTTTTAGTAACCATGAATAAATTAAAGCATTTTATATATGCTACAAATTCTAATATGTTAATTCGATACATATCAATTTATGAATTTTATTCACAAATCTGAATTAAAGTTGAAAAGTATAGATGCTTGGTAAAAATAACAATAATAGCTATTGATATATATATACTTGCAGTTGTAATCTATTTATACTTCAACAAAATAACAATTAAAATTAATTATATTAATACTTAGTCTAATTTTAGGCCTTAACTTTTCAAGAACATCTCAATTAAGATAAGTTTTTTTTTAAAAAAAAAAAGCATATATTTCTAATGTAAATTATATTTATCATCTATAAATAGGTAAATGAACAAATATGATGTATACGTACAATAAATTTCGAATAGACATTATATTGTGACAATTTAATAGTCATTTCTATTATAGTAGCTAACAGTTATTGAAGTGAGACTACACAAATTTTTCCCACCAAATATATTGAAAAGCTAAGGAAAAAATATTTTTTTATCAATTAGTGGAGACATGTGGTGCCCTCAATCAGGATGATCACTAAGTGGAGGTGCCACCAAATCAAGCTTGAATTATAAATCAAATGATAACTAGGAAATCTAAAATTCAACCAACTCAAAGGAAAGCAATTCATAGTAACCCAAAAGATCACTTCATGATGCAAAATACATACATACCAAGTATCTTAAGATCAATACAAACATCTACATAATATCCTTCAAATAACTGTCCCGATTAGGTGTAGTCTATATGTACAATCATAACACCTAATCTATCACAAAATAGACTTCCATACCAAAACATGAGCTCCTACTTCTCACTGAGATCTACTTGCGAAAAATAAAGAATAATAAAGAGGATAAATCCTAAGGACTTAGTGAGGGAAAAGAGAATGATAGGATTAAAAAAAAAAAGCTATTGATATACAACAATCAATGAACAATTCGATAACAAGCAAGAGTTTCAATATGAATCAAAAATATACATAGCACACAGGATATCGAATTTAACAAACTCTTGGTCATTCTATTGTTGTTACTCCTAGATCACGTTATAATTGCAAGTACTGGGCATCAGTATAGAATAAACAAACTTTTTTTATCGCTCTATTGCTCAGGTACTTAGTTCGGCACGTAATAACTTGTTATATGGCATGGCCAATCACATGTCGAATCCCGTCACTCATAGTTTGCTACCTCCAGCTACGTGTAAGTGAGGATCGTAGATGGGTACTAGCCAGAAGATATGTCTCTATCGATATGTTCTGTCCGACTTTCTTCCACACCTAGCTCTGGGTCCAAACCCCCGTGGCGTTCCTCTAGGTGATAACCACCCATGGCCTTCCATGGGTTAATAACTACCCATGCCTTTCTATGGGTTGATAAGATATAATGCCAACATGTAAGAATTTCACCTTCAAACAATCAACATGAATATAACAATTTACATGTTTGGAACAACAATGTACACAGTACACCAATTGGCAAGGCCACTTAGGGTTTACAAAGTAAGTTAACAATGAAAATACAACTAAACAATAGATTGATAGGATTTCTTCAACAGCAAACACATTTATAAGAAGCTAACAAGAAATATGGGGTCAGCCAGCAAGATTGTAAGGTACAAGGGACAAAAAATGAATAATAAAATAAGAGTTCTAGACATAGAACAAAAACAAGCAAGTCCTTGAACAAAACAAGAATTAATGAAACATACCCTCATAGGGGTTTACGAAATAATACAGATAACACAAAGTATTCAAGTAATTGCGGATTTCAATAATTGAAGTTCATATTTTTCCTAGAAAAAGTGCATGCTGAACCCTCACATGAGTCTATAAGGCAAAAACCAGAGTGGTAGACCCTCACCTCAAAAGCCTTAGAAATGTGGTTCCAATCTACTAGTCTGTTGTTTCCTACTCCTCGTCACCTAACCAAACGAACGAGTTCACTATCAAAATCCTTATTTTGACCCGATAATCACAATTATACTATTAACAATACAAAATCACTAATTACTCAATTAATATGGTAGTTTTAGATTTTGGTTGGTATTATCGGTATTAAACGTGCTAATTACATCGTTATTACAAAAATATTTATCAATTTCGTATCGATCAATAAAGAATACAATTGAGTCCTAAATTACATATTCAACCTTGCAATATTATGCCAAAAATCAATATTACATTCCAATCATCTTAAATGACCCAATTATTGCCACTTAGGTTTCAATTCCATAAAATCCACAAAATTAGGGTTTTAATCCTTTAATTAACTCAATCAACCCAAATTATCATACAATAATTTAAATTCGGGTCCACTAATTTAGATAAAGTCCATGCATGTCACATGTATATCCAAATCCTACATTAATTCTTCATTTTTACCATGCATACAAGATTTGTAAATTACATGTCCAAGAATACTATTAAATACTAAGTTCAATTCCATCGTTTATATGTACCAATCTTCTTATCGGACCCCAAAATCACAAACCAACTACACATCATGATCGTTGTGATGAGTCAAAGAAACTGTCTTAGTTCTGTCGTTGTGCTGCCATCCACCGCTACCTAAGACAATCAACAACACCACCAAAGGCGCATCTCTGCTCAAGAAACATAATACCCACCTCAAATTTTCCTTTGGCCACCAAATCAAGGATCAATTTACTAGAAAAACCCAACTAAGTCTCTCTCTCTCTCTCTCTCTATCGTGTGGCACCACCTCCAATTCTCCTCCATTGGTGGCCTAACTCCAAAATTAAAGACATTAGAGTGTTCTCTAAGCTGAACCCTTGAAAACTCTATCTTAATCTATCACGAGAAGTTGCCAGAACGGCGAACCTGCCACTCACCATCGGGACCAAGTTTTCTACTTCAAATTTCAGTAGTTTTGTTGGCTAAAGCATGGTCCATGTGGTGTCTATGTGTTCATGGTGAAGAGGGGAAGAATTTGGTCGTGTTAATTTTAGGTTTAGAGGTCTTGCCGGAGAAATCATTAAATTGGTTGAAGGAAAAGGTTGATGGTGGTGTTTGGTGAAGAAATGAAAAATTAAAGGATGGAAAACTATAAATATTTATACACTTTTAGAAATTAGATTTTGGCCCCCAAAACTTTCCCCATCTTGCAATTAAGCCTTTGAAAGTTTGCTGATTCTTCAATTGAGCCCTACAAATGTTTGAGTGCCTAACATTAGCATATTTGAACTAAAATAATTCTATTTTGACCGAAAAAGCTTTTAAAATGTTGAAAAATCAAGTTTTCCTAAACTACAAATTAACCCCAAAATTTTTAAAAATAAATATTAAAAAATTCATAAAAATAAAATAATATATAATTTTGCACCAATCATAAAATATCTAGGGGTGTTATAGTCTTCCCCCTCTTAAAAGAATCTGGCTCCTAGATTCTTACCTAAATACTAAAAGAGTTTGGAATACTGTTGGTGCATAAGATCTTCTCGCTCCCATGTTGCTTCTTCCACATTATGTTTGTGCCACAATACTCTCACCTGGGGAATCTCTCAATTCCTAAGTTTTCAAAATTGATAATCTAGGATGCAAACCAATAGTTCTTCATACATCGGATCCCTTTTCAACTGCATGTGCTCATGTGATATGACGTGAGAAACATTCGGATAGTATTTTTGAAGTTGTGACACATGAAAGACATCATATATTCCCATCAATTCCTAAGGTAGCACGAGACGGTAAGCTACTAGTCCAATTCTCTCACATATCTCATAGGGTCCAACATATCTCTGACTAAGCTTTTCGCCTTTTCCAATTCTTCTAACCTCTTTCTACGGTGATACTTTGAGGAACACTTGATCACAAACTTCAAATTCTAATTCCTTCTTTCTTTTATCCGCACAAATCTTTTGTTAATCCTTGGTAGCCTTCATTTTTTGCTAAATTATCTTTACTACAATCACTTGAGTCAATTTAGGCTTTATAGTCTTTGAAGCCTTGTCAGTGCTACTTTTATACTTTTCTAGTTCCCAATGTAATGGTGACCGACATTTTCTACCGTATAGTACTTTGTACAGAGCCATTTGAATGGTAGACTAATAACTGTTATTATAAGCAAATTCTATCAAAGGAAGGTGTCTATTCTAGCTTCTCCAAAAATCTGAGATACAAGCATGTAGCATATATTCTAATATTCGAATGACCCTTTTTAACTGGCCATCCATCTGAGGATGGGCGGCAAAGCCAATTTGTAACTTCATTCCTTGGTGTCTCTACAAAATTTTCCAAAGTCTCGAAGTGAACTTTAGATCCTAATTGAACATAATACTAATTAGAATTCCATGTAATTTAACGATATCCTTGATATATAGTTCTGCTAGTTTCTCAACTTCGTAGTCTGTTATGATTGACAGAAAATTTGCAAACTTTGTTAAACGGTCCATTACCACCCAGATATTGTTATATCCCTCTTTAACAATTGGTAGACTAATCACAAAGTCTGTAGTCACCTGTTCCTATTTCTAGTCAGGGATAGGAAATGGCTATAACAACTTTGATGGTTGCTGGTGTTCTACTTTCATTAATTGATAGGTCAAACATTTTTGCACATATTTTGCTACATCTTTCTTCATCCCATTCCACCAAAATTGCCTTTTTAAGTCTTAATACATCTTTGCTCCTCTCGGATGCACTACATATCTTACTTTATGTGCTTTTTCCAGTAGTTTTCCCTTTATCTCTTTAGGCACATGTATTCTTTAGTGGAATAAAAGAGTACCTTGACCGTCTACACTGAATTCAAGCTTTTCAAAACTCCCATTTGCTTTCTTCTACTTTAGTATCCAACTATCATTAGCTTAAGCTCATCGTATCTTGTCATATAGTTCTAGTTGTACCTTTACTCCTATGATCCAGCCTCGTTGTTTCATTTTGATCACCATAATTGCTCTTGGACATTCTACTGTTTTATTTTTCAGCATGTGGGCTATTCTAGCCTTTCAACTCAATGAATCTGCCACCACATTTACCTTTTTCAAGTGGTAGATAATAGAGAAGTCATAGTCCTCCAAAAACTTCATCCATCTTTATTGCTACATATTCAAGTCCTTTAGAGAGTGAAAATACTTGAGGCTCTTATGATTAGTGTATACCTCAAACGTAGCTCCATAAAGGTGATGCCTCTATTTTTTTAAGGCAAAAATTACTATATCTAATTCTAAATCCTGAGTTGGGTAGTTCTCCTCGTGTGGTTTTAGTTTTCTAGATGCATAAGTGATAACTCACCCTTTCTACATTAACAAGCATTCAAGCCCTTTTTTAGAAGTGTCGATGTACACAACAAATCTTTCCTATCCTCCTGAGAGAGCTAAAATTGGAGCTATGGTCAATCTGTCCTTCAGTTCTTGGAAACTTCTTTCACAATTATCAACCTAGTCAAATGATTGGTCTTTTTGAGTTAATTTAGTCAACAGGACAACCATTTTAGAAAAGCCTTGTATAATTCTTCAGTAATAACTGGCAAGTCTCAAGAAATTACGAAGTTCTGTTAAAGTTTTGAATCTTTTCCAATTGACTATCACCTCTATCTTAGAGAAACTAGCCTCTATCTCATCTTGAGATATAATGTGTCCCAAAAATGCCACTTTTTCTATCCCTAACACGCACTTACTAAATTTAGCATACAACTAACGCTCCTTCAGAGTTTTGAGAACTAAGTGCAAGTGCTTTACATGCTCTTCTCTGGTCTGGAGTACACCAAAATGTCATCGATAAAGATGACCACGAATTGGTCAAGATATGGTTGAAACACCCGATACATCAAGTCCATAAATGCTACTAGAGCATTTGTTAGACCAAATAACATTATTTTTGAAGTTGGTTTTTCAACTCTTTGAGCTCTGTAGGTGCCATTCGATAGCAAGTTTTGGAGAAAGGCATTGCTCCTGGAAGAGTGTGAATTACAAATTCTATCTCTAGATCAGGAGGTAATAAGCTCAATTCTTTTGAAAATACTTTTGGGTACTTAGCTACCACTTCCACGTCCTCAATCTTAACTATATCTTGGGGCTTATTGATAAGATACACCAAGAATTCTTGTCCACCTTCCCTCAAAATCTTCCTAGCTTCTAGTGCAAATATAATTGGTATTGGGGAAGTGTCATTTACAGAATGGCATATCAATATTGGTATCTTATCCCCGAGAGTGAGTCACTTGGTGTAACAATTCACTTGTGCCCAATGTTTATATAGCCAATCCATTCCAAAGATCAAATCATATCCTTGTATAGGTATTTGTATAAGATCAGCAAGATACACTATATCCCCAATCAAAATCGAGCAATCTCAATTGATGATTTCTATCTGGTAAGCCATGATTTTGGGTTGAATTTTTAATTTTTAAGACATAGTTTTAGATATGAAAAAATGCGATGCAAGGATCATATAGGGCATTGCCATTAATTCCAAAAATATAAATCACATCTTCAACTACTTTAGAAGGATCGGGCACTTCTTCTCTAGTCAGAGCATATGCACTTGCTTGGACCTTTAGCTTTCCACTAGTTCCTGCAACTTGCTTCCTTTTTCTTATAGGGGGTAGCTTTCCTCAATTTGGGCAATCCTTGAATAGGTTCTGATCACTGCCACAAACTACACATCTACCTTACTTTTTCCAGTATTCTAATTCTTCATGGCCTAGTTTTCCGCAAAAACCAAATATCTTTAGTACTAGATTCATGGCTCCACCGGTCTGATAAACTCGTTAGTTAATACCTCGAATCTGTAACTTTGGTTGCTTCTTCCTAAGGTTGTTCTGCCCGCCAAATGGTAACCTTTTCTTTCATCCTTTATCTTTGATCTTTCTAGTCTCCCGCAGATTTGATTCTACTTGCAGTGCTTTACTTACCGCACAGTTGAAGCTTAATAGATCGCATGAGACAAAGGCCTACCTAAGTTTTGGCTATAATCATTTTATAAATTTGTGAACTTTTCACTCATCATCTATAAGTATATGAGGTGCATACTGAATTAGTCGGCTAAATGTAGCCTCATGTTGACTAACTGATGATGTTCCTTGGATTAATTCCATGAACTACCTTTCCATGGCATGTTTAGTTACTACTAGTGCATATTTTTCCATAAACTTGCTGGTGAAGTTTTCCCAAGTCTAATGAGTTCCCTCCATGGTCCACATGCAATCAACTATTTGCCACTAATTATGTGCAGGACATCCCAATAGAAATATGGCATATCGAATTCTTTGCTCATCTAGGTAATGTAGGGTTCCAAATATCTTTTCCAAGCTTTCAACCCATATATTGACTTTTTCGTCATCCGATTCCCTTAGGATTTTCAAAGGTTGCAGTTGGGAGAACAACTTTAAAGCTCAATCTTCTACAAGCTTTTCAATATTTTCTGCTCGATTACCTTGTCTTTGCTATTGGCAAAACTACATATATTGTTGTCACATTTGGAACATAGGCTCTACTAGTTGGCCCACATCTGGTTGATTAGCTTAAAGAGTCTGTGAAACCTCTTTCTTTGGCAAAGTTTGTGGATCAGTTGGTGCTCTCTGCTTAGAAACATGATGTGCACTTGCCTGTGTGCCAAGCGATCTCCCTCTCCCCCGCCGACCTGTTCGAGGTAGGTTAGGTGTATGAGAACTTTCATGGGATGCCATTATCTTTTCCAAATCATCCTTAATTCCTGCTTAACTTGCTACTATCAAAATTACACAATGACATCTAAAGTTAGCATCAAAATTTTTGATCTCTTAGATATAATTATAAGGTATTTGACAAATTAGACCAAGTTTATTATAACAAAAGTTAAATCATTAAAGGTCTACATAACGACTTTCATTATCACCCTAATCTCATCCACAATTATTTCTTAACCACAGGAAGATTTTAAATAACACATAAAATAACCAAAGTTCCCCTCTCAATCTATAGTCCAATTTTCGCTTTCGGAAGTGAAGACTACAAACTAGTTGATTATACAAGATATAATCTCCTACTTCCTACAGACTCATCATGTATCCCCTTAGCACCCATTTAGCTAAGTCATTGTCAAACATAAGCTCTGATACCACCTCTATGGCACCCCCACTCGGGATTACCCCTAAGCAAAGGTGCCACTAAATTAATCTTGCATTATAAAATAAATGATAACTAGGGAATCAAGAATTTAGCCGACTCAAAGAAAAGTAATTCACGCTAACCTAAAAGATCACTTCATAACGCAAAATATGTACGTACTAAGTATCTTAACATCAATACAAACATCCACATAATATCCTTTAGATAACTATCCCAATCAAGTGTAGTTTATATGTACAATCATAATACCTAATCTATTACAAAATAAACTTCCAAACCAAAACATGAGCTCTTGCTTCTCACTTAGACCTATTTGAGAAAAATAAAGAAAAATAAAGAGAGTAAGTCCTAAGAACTTAGTGAAGGAAGGGAAAGAAAATGACAGGATTCAAAGGAAAGCAATTGATATATGGTAATCAATGAACAATTTGGTAACAAGTAAGAGTTTCAATATAAATCAACAACGTACATAGCACACATGATATCGAACTTAATAAACTATTGATCATTTCATTTTTGTTCCTTCTAAATTGAGTTATAATTGCAAGTACCAGGCATCGGTACAGCAAACAAGATTTTCTTATCGCTCTATTGCTCGAGTACTCAGTTCAACGTGTAATCACTTATTATATGACATGGTCGGTCATATGCTAGATCCCATCACTCATAATTTGCTACCTCCAACTACCTGCAAGTAATGATCATAGATGGGTATTGGCTAGAAGATATGTCTTTGTAGGTCCGTTCTGCCTGACCATCTTTTGGAACTAACCTCAGGCCTAAAACCCCATGGCATCCCTCTAGGTGATAACCACTCATGGCATTCCATGGGTTAATAACTGCCCATGTCTTCCCATAGGTTGATAGGATATTATGGCAACAAATAAGAATTTAACCTTTAAATAATCAATATGAATATAATAATGTACGTGACTGGAACAGTAATGTACATAGCATATCGATTAGCAAGGCCGCTTCGGGTTTACAAAGTAAGTCAACAATGAAAATACAACTGAACAATAGATCAATAGGATTCCTTCAACAACAAACAAATTTATAAGAAGCTAACAAGAAATATAGGGTTAGCAGTAAGGCTATAGGGTAAAAGCGACAGAAAATGAATAACATAATAAGAGTTTTGTACACCATCACAGAAACAAGCATGTGCTTTAACAGAACAAGAATTGATGATACATACCCTCACAGAGGTTTACGAAATAATACGGATGACACAAAGTATTCAAACAATTACGGATTTCAATAATCAAAGTTCATATTTTTCCCAAAAGAAATGCATGCTGAACCCTCAATGGGGTCTATCAGGTAAAAACCAGAGTGGTAGACCCTTACCTCAAAAGCCTTAGAAATGTAGTTCCAGTCTACTGGTCTATAGTTTTTTGCTCCTTGTCACCTAACCAAAAGATTGAGTTTACTATCAAAATCCTTATTTTGACCCTATAATAACAATTTTACTATTAACAGTCTAAAATCACCAATTACTCAGTTAATGCGGTAGTTTTAGAATTCAGTTGGTATTATCGGTATAGAACATGCTAATTACATCGTTATTACAAAAATATTGACGGGTTTCATATCGATTCTAGTAAATAAATACAACCAAGTCCTAAATTACATATTCAACCTTGCAAGATTATGCTAAAAATCAATATTAACATTCCAATCATCTTAAATAACCTAATTATTGCCGCTTAGATTTGAAATCCATAAAATCCACAAAATTAGGGTTTTAATCCTTTAATTAACTCAATCAACCTAAATTATCATATAATAATTTGAATTCCAGTTCACTAACTCAGATAAAGTCCATGCACGTCACATGTATATCCAAATCCTACGTCAATTCTTCATTTGTACCATGCATGCAAGATTTGGAAATTACTTATCCAAGAACACTGTTAAATATCAAGTTCAATTCCATTATTTGTATGTGCTAATCTTCAGGACTCCGAAATCACGAACCAACTACACCATCATGATCATCATGATGAGCTGAAGAAACCATCTTACCTTCGCTATGGCGCCGCTGTCCGCCATCGCCGAAGACAGTCAACACCACCACCAAAAGATACACGTCTACTTAAGAAACATAATGCCTACATCAAATTTTGCTTTAGCCGCTAAATCAAGGGTCAATTGGCTAGAAAAACACAACTGGGTCTCTCTCTCTCTGTGTTGTGTGCCACCAGCCCCAATTCTCTTCCATCGGTGGCCTTACTCTTAAATTGAAGACACTAGAGTGTTTTCCAAGCTAAACCCATCAAGACTCTACCTTGGTCCGCTGTGAGAAGTTGTTGGAACGGTAAACCTGCCACTCACTATCGAGATCCAATTTTCTACATCAAAATTCGATGGTCTCACCTGCCGAAACGTGGTGCATGTGGTGTCTATGTGCTCATAGTGATGAGAGGAAGAATTTGGTTTGGTTAGTTTTGGGTTTTGGGGTCTTGCCAGAGAAATCACCGTAGTGGCTAGAGGAGAAGGTTGATGGTGGTGTTTGGTGAAGAAATGAAAAATTGAGGGGTGGAAAATTTTATATATTTATGCACTTTTGGAAATTAGATTTTAGGCCCCAAAACTTTCCCCCATCCAGCAATTAAGCCCTTCAAAGTTTGCTGATTCTTCAATTGAGCCAAACAAATATTTTGAGTGCCTAGCATTGGCATATTTGACCTAAAATAATTCTATTTTGACCCACAAAGCTTTTAAAATGTTGAAAAATCAAGTTTTCTTAAATTACAAGTTGACCCCAAAAATTTTAAAAATAAATAATAAAAAAATTCATAATAATACAATAATAATAATATATAAATTTGCACCAACTAAAAATATCTAGGGGTGTTACAAGACATTTTTTTCTCTGTTCCAAAAGAAGCATAATTTGACAAATACTTAATATTTAAAATTAATTGGATGATTATGCTCTTAACTCAATTGATTCAACATATTCCCAGGAGACTTTTAAGAAATATATTTTATGAGGAAAGAGTTCAACTTCATTTATTTTCATTTTTTGTATTAATAGCTGTATTATTTGTTATTATTTATGTTTTCCAAAGTATTTGAATTTGTGCCATGGCACGAGATTATATGTGACCTACAAATTATAGAAATGTTTCATATTAATTATTTTGTTTAATGTGCTGTATTGTTTTTATTTTAATGGATACTATTCGATATTAACAATTACTTGAATATTTGAAATAATATTTTGGAAAAAAAATATATTTTATTAAATAAATATTAAGAATCATAAAAATTCTTTTTTTTTTCTTGGGGGTGGGGTGGGAAGTTCCACAATGAATTGTACATTTACAATTTTTTATTTAATTTAACATGCATATATAGTACGGCGTTTCTGCTAAGTTCATTAACAATGAGAATGCAGAAGCTGCTTTAGAATCTGCATAAGAGAAATTCGTTTGGTTTTATTTTCGAATACTCTTTCTACATTTTTTATTATTTAAAAATAAATATTAAAATATATTATTTTTTACATATTTTTACCCAATATATTTTTATTTTTATTTTTAAATATATTCTTCTACAATTTATATATCTTCTTTTAATAACTTATATATTTTCTCTCTCTATCATCATTATTATTGTACCTCTCAACTTACTACCTACAAAATTCAATATAATTATTACTTTTTCAACAATGTATCCAAATGTAAACTTATTTTTAATCTATTTTCAGTAACTATCTTTTTAAATTTTAAAAATAATAAAAATAGAAAATAAGAATGAAAATAAAACTAAACGGGCCCTAACTAGAACAAAATAAGCCATCTAAATATATCAATCCACACATGTTCACCACACCAATGATATAGTGTGAATGTGTGATAATTGGTACTCATTGGATTGGATTCACATCCTCCTATTCTTGTTGCCAAATGATTTTGTGCATACATGTTGATTGACGCATTTATGTAAAATTGTACTAAGAAGTATTAAAGTTTAAAAGAATGCGAATGCATATCTAAAGAGGATTGCTTAGCACAAAACGCCAAGCTTTTGGTAGGTTGCGAGGCAACATTAGGTACACTAGTTGAGCGGTTTTTCATAGTTTTTAGGGGATAATTACAGCAATTTTTTCTGAGATTTGGGTTACTTATAGAAATTTTTCTTGAAGTTTGGGAATTACAATTACCTTTCATGTCTCAACCAACGTCTAAGAACCTTAATAGAAAATGTGCTATAACTATATTGCCCGTAATAATTTGTAAACAAAAAAAATTAAGAATGAAAGTTCAAAATTTAAAAGACAAAAATATCCCTCCATTACTCTAATAAAATATATATATGAAAAATAATAAAAGTAATTATAATTTATTAATTTTAATTTTAAACAATCACTTCAAATAATTAATTTTATTAAATATTGTTTTGCAAGAATTTTAATTCCAACTACAATATTCACCATCAATTTAATTTGTCAGGCTAAATCCCCTTAAAGTTTCGTTGATTACAACTAGATCCACATATGGATGACATATAAAATGGTATTTTAATCCAACAATATGATCAACAATCATGTCAAGTTAATTGGAGGGAAAATTTGAATTTTTAAAAATTGTTAATTATGATGTTAGAAAATTCCGTTAGTTTGACTAACGACAGAACCAAATTATTAGATGAAAATAAATCCTAGGGAAAGCTATTATAATTCCACAAACCTCATGAGTAGTTTTTATATATACGCAAAACTTCAAGGAGATCCCTGCAATTATCTCTAGTTTTTATTCTAGGAGTCTGTGTAGTTTTCTAATAGCTCAAGGTTTGTTTGGTTGTTTTGGGGAAATTTTTTTTTTTTTTTTTGAAAGAATGTGCTTTGATGGTTAATTTGAGGAATGTGATTATTGTTTAATCATTATTTTGAAAGTTTGTGTAAAAATATTTTGAGATAAGACAAATTTTACTGTTAATATCACAAAGTCAAGTTTTGCTGGATTAATAGGGTGAAAGTGATTTGTTTTATGTATATATAATGATTAACTAGTTTTGTATATATATGTAATGATTAAGTTATTATATATATAGTTGTAATATGTTTTTTGAAAAAATAATTTAGGAGAAAAATATTATTTTATACCTATCAAAAAATAATATTATTTTAGGATCCCAAGAATGAGGTTGCAGTGAGTTCCAAACACAATAAGAAAGCTTCTTACGTGCGGTCTGTTGGTTCCATTTTTTTGGAGCTATTTCATTTTTTTAGTAAAAATACATAATATAAAGTTAGTTTAAAAAAAGTATTTTTGAAAATAAGTTGTATTTAAATTTATTATTTAAAATTATAGATTTATATAGTTGTGAAAATGATATATATTTGGATGTTTGGTGCTTTTTGTATTAAAAGTTGTATAATTTTTAAATTTGAATTGATGATGTAATATGTGATTATTTGAAAAAATAATATTATAAGTTAAATTTGAATTTAAATTTAAATCTATAATATTTTTGTAATGAATGGTGTTTGAGAAGTATTCTGAAAATAAAAAATGATTAATGTAATGATAGAAGTTGAAAAAGGGATGAAAATGAAAAGAGAATATAATAAAGAATATTTTGAAAATAAAAATATTTGAGAAAATGGTATAAATAGTGATAATTCTTTATTTTTATTTTAAGAAACAAATGAAAATGGTATTTGAAAATGAAAACAAACGGACCATTAGTCTGTGTAATCGTTAGCAATTACCTTAATCTGACAGGGTTGATTTGATTAAATATTTGAGTTGACGTGAAACCATGCCAAGGCTAAATTATAAATAAGAACTTGCAATTTTTTAATTATAGTTTTACTATTGCGTATAGAGATCTGACAAGATGACCACGATATTTCATATGATATTCATTGTTTATTGAATTGTGACTGCATGTATATGCAAGAAATTAAATTAGAGATATATAGGGGCATTATTACATTGGCATTAACTAGTACCCGCCCATTAACGTGAATTGACAAGTTGCAAATTGCAATTATATATATATATATATATATATATATATTAATTACATAAGCTTGACTTGCATAAATTCAGATTTATCGTCTCATCAACCAAATAAAAATTTCACTATGATAACTTTAATCTCTGCCTCAAATCAATACAATCAGCCATAAATGCAACCAAATAAGTTTTTTTGTAGTGAATGGACTTTTGTCACAAGTTGAGACAGAACACTAATGTTTTCAAAGACCTAGATTAAATTTACTATGAATTTACAATTCTAGATATGGATAGGATTATCATTTCAACCCACTAGACTCGCAAAAGATGATTATAAATACTTTTCAAAAGATAAATTACTTTGATAAAGAACCACTATATGTAATTTTGTGTGTATGATTACGTAGAACTATTTTTTAAATAAATATATGCTAATATTTTAATTTTTGAATAATTAAAATTTCCAACATATTAATTACTTTTTATAAATTTATGCCAAATTAAAACGTATGCATTAATTTTTTAATGTGTTTTCAAATTTGACAATAGAATAATCTTTTCTCTTATGAGAGTATGTATATAATATAAGTATATACTTTATGTATATATAAACATGAATATCAGTATTTTTTTTTTAGATGATGGACCCTACACATATAAGTATAAGAACTGTACCACTTGACTAATTTACCATTTATCAAGATAAATAAAAGTAGATTATAAGAATATATAGGAAATTAAAAGTAAATGAAATATTTAATGAGTCGGATTGGTTTCAAATTAAAGTTCAAAATTTATTTATATTTTCAAAATCCAATTATGTCATATATTTTTTTAGATTGGTTGCATGACATTTGACCTAATAATATAAGTCGCACATATATGAATTCGTGAATTCGAACATACTGATCACCCAACATGTATTTTAAAAAGAAAATATACTTTCGTTGTTATGAAAATTAAATGAAAAAAAAAAGGTTTTCGAATTAAGATTCCCCCACTCATACTATACCATAGAAGTGACTCCAAACTCCTCTGACCATTCTTCCACAACAAGAATCTTTAGTTTACAGCCAAGTTGAAATTGGACTTCTCGTCACATTCTGCAAACCAGCCTGTTTAGCATTTAGCATTAGAAAAAAAGAAACAAAAGTTTCATTAAAAATATAGAGACAGGCTTCTGAACTCTTTTCAAATTTCTTCCATTTTTGCTGAGAAAGAGAGATCAGATCCGCTAGATGGCTTATTATGCTGCTGTGGTTTCTCTTAAACATACAATACAGCGCCTTCTAAATTCCTCTCAGATTTCGATTCTTCCCCCTTCTCGAGAAGTCTTAGAATTTGTATGCAAGGAGGTTATCTCCTTACAAGAAGTTCTTCAAAGATTGGCAGAAAGCATCAGCAGCTGCAGCGAGAGAGTGAACTCTTTGAAAGAAGAAATCAGAGAGGCAATATGCAAAATAGAAGATGCACTTGAAACCCATGTTGCTAGTCAGTATCTTTCACAATCTGAAAGCCGTGGAGATGAGAGTTTTTCGCTGAAACTCTCCATAGACTTGGAGAAAGTAAAGCAAGAGATTCATTCCTTAACCGAAAAGGCGAAGATGATGGAGGACGAGTGCGGTAAAGAAGACCTGGTACGAAGCAACTCGTTGGCTATTCCATCAAGAACTTATTTTTGTGGAACCTCAAAGATGGTTGGATTGTATGACGAATTTAGTAAAATCAAAGACCTTTTGCTAACAGATCATTGGTGGCCAAATCTCAAAACTGTCTCACTAGTTGGGATGGCAGGTATTGGTAAGACTGCACTTGCTAAAGTAGTTTATGAAGATCCATTAGTTTTGGATCATTTTGACTGTCGTGCATGGGTCACAGTTAGTGCAGATTACCAGTTAAAAGAAATCCTGCTAGATCTTCTAGCTCAAATGAACTATGACATTGATACAATACATATGGAAGAAGATAAAGACTTAGTTGTGCATTTGTATCAAAGTTTGTTTCGCAGGAGATATCTAATTGTGCTGGATGATGTGTGGAATACAAGGCTATGGGATATGCTCGGAAAATATCTTCCAGACAAACGTAATGGAAGTCGTGTCATGCTAACAACTAGGCTAGACGAAGTAGCTCGATGTGGTGACCGGCACGGAGATCCTCATCAAATACGCTTCCTCGATAAAGACGAAAGTTGGCAGCTTCTTTGTGAAAAGGTGTTTGGTGGACCCTTTTGCCCTCCTGAGTTAGAAATAGCTGGAAAGGAGATTGCCAAGAATTGTGAAGGTCTTCCTCTCATGATCATCACGGTTGCTGACCTCTTGCAATCGTCCAAAAGTAAGATGACGCCAGGGTACTGGAAGGAGGCAGCAGAGAATAAAAATTCTCTGTTCAAGGATGCACATGAAGAAATATCAAAGGTACTTCTTCCCAGCTACAATTACTTACCTCCACATTTAAAAGCATGCTTTCTTTATATGGGAGTTTTCCCACTAAGTTGCGAGATCCCTGCCTCAAAGCTCATCAAGTTGTGGAGTGCGGAGGGGTTTCTTGAACCAAAATTCAAGAACTTAGACGATTATGCCATGGAATGTTTGGAGGATCTTGTTTCAAGAAGCCTTGTTCTGGTCCGCCAGCAGAGCTCCAGTGTTGGAATTAAAACTTGCAGCCTCCATTCTGCCTTTCGGCATCTATGTGTCAGAGAAGCTTGGAAGGAAAAACTTTTCCATATCTTAAATAGTTATGCCAATAGTTCTACACATGTTATGGAAAGCCAACGACGGTTGTGCATTCATAACAACATTTTATTTGGCATCAAAGAGGTATATGACTCAGTGGGATCAGTGTCAATGGCGCATTCTCTTCTATGCACTGGTCCACATCATCAATATCCAGTACCAATATGTTTCAGTTTGAGGTTGTTGAGGGTACTGGATCTTCTTACAATCCGTTTGTACAAGTTTCCTATTGAAGTACTAAAACTAGTTCTGTTAAGGTACCTAGCCCTCACTTATAATGGAAAGCTTCCTCCTTCCATATCCCAACTTTTGAACCTTCATTACTTGATTGCACGTCGACATCTGAGCATCAAATTCTCTAAAGATAATTCATTGTCGTATCTGCCCATGGAGATCTGGGATATGAAAGAATTGAAGCATCTTCAGTTCATGGGAAGCAACCTACCAGATCCTCCTTCTGGTGGTGATGTTGCTGATCTCTTACCAAACCTCTTAGCACTTTCAGATGTCAGCGCTCAAAGTTGCACCAAGAATATTCTTGAAAGAATCCCCAATCTGCTAAAATTAGGAATTCAAATTGAATTACCGCCTGATGCTGCTGAACCGTTGTGCTGCTTTGATCATCTTCCCCATCTCCATAAACTTGAATCACTC
>JACGDI010005522.1:757589-772819 GCA_014898725.1 Jacaranda copaia
TTCAACAAGTGAGTTTTTCTCAACTATTTCTGTATATTGAGAACATATACTGTATTAACATAGTAGTTGTCAGATTGTATTATGTGTTTGCCGAGTTACTTGCATTGATACATGATACTTTTAACATGTTGAGGATGAGAAATCATGAGTTAATTTGTTTCACTTATTGCATCCGTTTAATTGGAGTCCCTATACCCTACATATGTATAGTTGATTTTAATTGCTCAATAAATTTATGATGGCGACGTTACCAAGAGTTTAAATTAATCTAACAATATATTTCTTGAAATTATGATTGATAGTTTAAACTAAGCTGGGCAACCTCCACAGTCAGACTTGATTTCTGCTAGTTCAGTTCATGGTTTTAATGAATTTAGTGTTGCAGGTGGTGTAGAAGTTGTTCTAGCGAAAGGAGAAACTTTGAAGAATGAAAATCCAAACTTATGGTTGAAAAAACAAAATTTTATGTGTGATTATAGTGTGAGCTTATGTACTTAGCCTGGAGGTTTCTCACCGCCTATTTCGAACTTACATTGGGTCTTGTAAAGTTTGTGGTTCACTTGTCATGTTTTGACTAATATTTGTAATGTTATTGTTGCACTTTTATTCCTATGGATCCTAAGTATTAATATTTATATTTTTGTGCTTGGGAAATGTGAAATCTCTAAAGTCTTAGTTACTTTGAGATATATTTAACACCATTCTCTTTAAACCAAGAAAAGTAGGAGTGTAAAAGGATGCTAAATAGATTGGAGATGAATCATTCAAATTCATATTTGATTAACTTATACAATGTTTACGTTTGTATTTGGACCATGAATATTCAGATAATGACATCAAAATTCGAATTTGATGGATTTTAAATGAATTTTGATACATCCATATTTCATTGTAGTTATTCAAAAATTGAATGCGATTGTAATTATTCAAACATCTATATTCAATTGTGATTAATATCCAAATGCATCAAATATTTGAGTTTAATCTTAACTTAAAAAGCCCAGGTAATAAATTCAGAAAATAGCAACAAAGAAATTGATAACAAAACGTACAAGACTTAACATGGTTTGGGGATGTGCCTACCTCCACAAAAGAAGAGATGAACTTTGTTGATTTCAAATCAAAAGTACCAAGTACATCCAAGTTTGACAAACATCGTGAGAACATCCAACTCGCTCATTTCTCTCTCCGAAATATGAAACTCTCTTAACATTAGTCAAAAACTATTTTGAATAGGGTCTTCATTTGAGAAAATAAGAAAATGGGTTTAAATACAAAAAAGAACAAAAAGAAAATGCAAAACGTCCCATTAGGCTTTTGCCACGCGCAATTTTTCACCTCCATGACTTAAAATTTCAAAGCATATTCAACAACCTCTACCTTAACTTGAAATTTTTCGCCCATCATTTTTATCGCCCCTAAAGGGCAATCATTTGAGTAAGTAAATGCTTATCAAATCCAAACAATACTTAAATTCAATTCCTGAAATAGCTTTAGTCAACATATCCATTGGATTATCTTTAATCAGAGCTTTGTCAACTAAGACAATGCCTTGAGACACTATATCCTAAACAAGGTAATACCTCATATTCATGTGATTTGTTCTCTTAGGAAATGTTTGATTTTTCAACAAACTTATCACGCTTTGACTATCACAAAATACTGCAATAAAGAACTCATACCTATATTATAAATCAGTCCCTTCAGCCAAAGCAATATGAACAGCTTTTATTGTTAACAGTGTAACTAATAACTGCAAAGTCACCTTCCATCTAACAGTACGACATGAAATAGAAAAGACATATCCTATCCCTATCAAATGCGTATTAGACAGGACGATAGCTCGATGCACCTGGGTCTTCATATTTAGCCACAAATCTAGTCACTTAATGAATAAGCAACGGATTTCATACCTATATAATATCTGAATTTTCAAATTGTAACATTTATTATATCAATGGCACAAAACACCAAACAGTTGTTAGGTACACTGTTTAAAAAATCATATTGGACTAGATTAGCTGGACCATCAATCAGCCGGCGAATCGGTCCGATTTTCTCCAAAAATTGGAAAATTAAAAAAATGCCATATTCGTAAAAATCATTTAAACCAACCAATCAGACTATTGAACTGGACCGATTTTTTCATTTAATTTTTAATGAAATTATTTTTTAAATTTTTTTTGTCTAAATACAAAGTTTGAAGGTTAATATACACCTCACAAGCTATCTAAAAATAAAAAATAAGCGTTAATTTAGAGTTTAGAATTTATAATTAATTTACACACTCTTAATTTTAAAATTTAGACTTGATATATTTAAATTGTTGCGATTATATATAATATGAATTGTAAAATTTGGATTGTAATGTTAGACAATATCATTTAAGCTCTTTGTGTTTTATATTTTGGTATTTTATTAATTTTTAAGTAATATATATAATATAAATATATATATTTCATAATTATAACGTCACGATTTAATTACGGTTCAACCAACAGTTGAACCAATGAACGATGAACAGGTAAGTTTTCCGGTTCAATGAACGATCCAATTTTTCAAATACTAGTTAGGTAATAGAATTTGGAGGAAATTGCATCGATGTCCCATGAACTTTCAGTTATTGCCAACCATCCCCAAACATTCAAAATCACAGCAATGAAATAAATCCCCCAAACTTTGATCAGATCACGTTCAGCTCCACACATAGGTGTGGTCAAACGGAGGCATAAAAAATATATGTAATTTTTCAGCACAAAAATGACAAACATTTGGTAGGTAGGGAACTTTTGAAAAATGTTTAATGTTCAAAGAGTACCGCACGAAACACAAAAAGAAAGCATTTGCTATTCCCTAGTCAGTGTGAAAGGCATACCAAATTGCATTTTCTTAAATAATTCTTTTCTGTTTCTTAAATTGTGACTATATATATTAACAAGATTATATATATATATATATATATATTCTGTCCAATTTGTTAATGTGAATAATTATCAAGTTGCAAGTTGCTAATTAACTATATATACTCTGTCCAACTTGCATAAGTTTTTCCAATTGATAGCCTCATCAAACCAATTAAAAATTCACGAGGACAAATTTGTGTGTGAAATCAATGATGCTGGCCAATTAATATTTGTAAAATGTCTCTTATGACCTCTTAGTTAATTTATACATATTTACTTTGGCTCTCATTCTGATAAGTAGCATCTCCAGCCTGTTAATATGTGTTTACAAATCCCAAGTTGCTTCATTAGTTTTGTTTTTTTCTCTCTTCATGTGCCCACGAGTCACATGGACTGTGTTCAAACCTGGATATGGGGGAACGGACACATTGTAAACATATTCCATATATGCTCTAAAGAAATTATTGTTAAGGACCATAAATCCACAACAATTTTAGCTTCCAAAATGTTGGGCTGAAGAGCAACAATAACGGCAATGATCATTATAAATGCGTCAAAATTATCAAGTTTGCTCAGTAACTGGGTAGGGATCATTAATTGTCATTTCAAAACTTCTTTCAGTTGAATCATAATTTAAGACTTTAATTAAGAAAAATTGTCAAATTAGGACAACACTAGCCAGAAAATTCGAAGTCGTCCAAATTAATTCTACACAGATAATTTTTTACCAACGTGCTTAGTTATTTCTGCCCAAACTATAACCACTTGCCAGTCCCCGGCTGAATTGCCAAATTTGCCTCATTACTAGAAATCATTAATATTTTAAAACTTTAATCTGCCGAGATGGCAATTAATTAACACTCTAATTAAAAAAGAAAACCTTCACCAAAAATCAGAAGAATGATTGCCAGAAAATCCTTTTGATAAGTGTAGGTTTTGATCCAAATTAACAATAAGTAGTATTCATCTATTATCATCATCATCATCATCACCAAAGCATCTACCTCTTTTTGATGTGGTATATAGAATAAATAATAATTAAATATGTGAACTTAGTATTAAAAATGAACACATAATATATAATTAATTAACATAAAAAAATACTGCATGTTAATATTTTTAAGTAACGTAAGAATTAGAACAATTTTATGTTGGCCATAAAAAGATTTTATTTGAAATAAATATTAAGGAAACAATAGAGTGATAATATTAATAAAATATCTATATATATGAGCAAAGTATAGTTTTTAGAATAAAAAATAAAATCAAAAATAATATCAAGATGTATTATAGTAAAATATTATAGTGTTTTTTTACAAAATGACCATAAATCTTTAGTCAATTTAAACCAAATTAATGACTTGTATTTTTGTTGAGAGAAAGAGACATTGCATTAGTAACAGAGTATATATATATGTATACTTGCTTCGTCATCAAAAACATATTAAGCAATTGAAATTCGTCTTTCTTAATTATAGACTACATCATAATAATGAAACTGATTGCCACTACAGCACAACTAGGACAATTGGTGCATTTTGCACTATATATCTATGTATCACTATTTCTTTTCTTGTTACTAAATCATTTTTCTTAATAATATAATTTATCCCACAAATTTAGTTTAACAGCTGGTCAACTACTAAATAAATATTGATTGATGTGCATGATATATATCCAAAGAAATTGGGTTTACACAAAACGCCAAGCATTCGATAGATTGAGAGGCAAACTTTTGGGGCAGTTAATCAGCAACTTTATTTCGATAGTCCTTTTTCTTTTTCTTTCTTTCGTTCTTTTTTTTTTTTTAATTGGTAATGGCAATTGATGAAAATTTTTTCCTTGGCTTCCGCTTAATTTTGTATATTGAATAACAGGATTAATGCGCGCCGAGTCTGAAAAGAAAATGTTGAATGAACAGAGACTTGTACCAAACACAATAAGAAAGCATTATATATTTCTAGTCAGTGTGAAAACATAGCAAAGTGGAATTTTTTTCCTTAATCTGATAGGCACTGGGTACCGGCGTAAGGTGCAGTGTCGTGCCCATGTCAATATATATAAATATATATTTTTTAATATAATAAAAGAAAGGTTAAATTAAATAATAGTAATATAATTACTAATAAATAAATTTATCATGGAATTCTATCAAAATACTTACCAAATTCATTGCTGTATTTTATGTAAGATAATATAGGAGTTATTATCTAATTAAAAATATAAATATCAACAATATAAATTTTAAATTTTTAAATAAATAAAAAGATCCTACTTTTTTGTTAATTACATAATTTCACAAAAATAAAGAAGTGTAAAGATACTCTTAGATATGAATGTAGTAATCACAATTCATTAACTTCTTTTATTCAAGAGTTTTGATCGATTCAACAATCAATACAATTCACCATCATATCCACAAAAATAAATAAGATAAAAATCTACAAAGTTTTTCCCATATTATATTAAGACAAAGTTAGACAGTAACAGTTTTATTTTATCTTTTCTTTTTTATACTTTGGCTTGAGAATAGACAAAAGCTCAGATTATTGTGAATAATATACAACATGGACCAAAAATAAAATCAAAAAATCTAATAAAAATATTAAGCCAAGTTGAGTGCTCAATTTTTCAACTTGTATATAGTTCTATTTTATTTTATTACTCCATCTAGTGAATCATCTGACAATCTATAGTATGTTAGGTGTATCTATTACCGAAAGACCGAACCCATGGAAAAAAGAGATCAAAAAGAACGGACTTCACTACTAAAAAAATGTCTTTTGCAATGGAAAAAATTCGTCGCAAAATCTTTGGTCGCAATAATTTGCAATGGATTTTGTGATGATTTTTTTTTGCAGTGGAAAAAATCCATCGCAAATCTTAATTATAATTAAAAAAAATATTTTGTGGCGGAAATTTTAAATTGTTTTTTCTTTAAAAAAATACTCATCCTATCAAATTAAAACATATAATTACCCAATCAATAATTTTTTGCATTAAATTCTAATCATCCCATACACTAATATTTAAATATTATTTTACATAAAATCACAATAATTTTATATTACAATAAAAATCAAGCCCAATAATATAAAATTGTTCAATATATAAATCAAGCCCTAACTAAAATATAAAATTTATAAAATAATGCTAAAAAAATTATCTTACAAGACTTATATTAAATTTCAATACCTTGAGATATCTAAGCCTGCAATATTAAAATAAAAATAAAATTACAATAATAAAAAATAAAAATGTTAACTAAACTAATAGATAATTCAACATAATAAACCAATATATATAAATTCAATACACAACCAAATTATAATTGAGCACAAATTTCATAAAATATAAATTCAAATCTTAATCAAACATAGCTTCACAAAAATATAAATCTAACAAAATCTAAAAAATGTAAGTACACAATAACACATGTCAATCTAACACATTATTCAATATAACCAAACATAATTCTCATTATAAACAAACATATAATTTAATATAAGTCCAATATATAACTCAAATCCTAATCGTACATATAATTCATAAAATATAAATCTAACAAAATCTAACACATAATTCAATATAAATTCATAATTTAAACACATATAATCAAACATGCATCTCATAATAAACCAACATGTAATTTAAGATAAGTTCAACATATAACTTAAATCCTAATCGTACAGATAATTCACAAAATATAAATTTAACAAAATCTCACATATAATTCAATGTAAATGCATAATCTAACATATATAAATCTAAATCATTATTCAATATAATCAAGCATACATCTAATTAAAAACCATCATATAATTTAATATAAGTCCAATATATAACTCAAATTATAATCAATCATATAATTTAATATAAATTTAGTATATAACTCAAATCATAATGAAATATATAATTCAAAAAATATAAATCTAACAAAATCTAACACATAATTAATTATAAATGCATATTCTAACCACATGTAAATCTAACACATTGTTCAATATAACCAAACATACATCCAACCTAAACTAACATATAATTTAATATAATCTTTTGAAAACTTAAATTTACAAGTTAAACGAGTAGCCTTTAATTTGATACAGACTATATCGATTTAGATATAGACAACACAAAACTTTTGGTATATAAGTATCTACTTAGTGGTATATTGATGTGAAAGAAAAATAAATTGATGATTGGAATGTCTATAGCCCATTCATAATCCAATTCCTAATTTGTTTATCATTACATCAAATATACCCAAGTAGATAAAAATACCAAAGACTTAATATAATCAATGATACATTCTATCAAAAATTCCCGTAAATAGAATACTTCAAATTGCCTAAAAAATAAAACTCAACAAAATGTAAAGCATTACTTCAATTAAAAACAACTTATAATATTTATAAACACATATTGAATCAAAAAACTAAATATATGTTTCCCTTACTGTAACAAAGCAACATATCGCATAATTTGTAAAGTGATTATCAATCTAAAATTTCGTACAAGTGTACATATTTATCTATAAATCATAATTCCATACACTAAAATTGAAATTTATAAAATTAATATAATCCAACATATAATAACATAAAGTTTAACTCAATTAAAATTCTAATAGAATTTTTAATTCACATAAAAACATAAATCTAACATTATATAACAATATTTAAAATATAAATCAAATTTAAACTAACGTAATTTAATCTAATACATAAATTAAATTTAAACTAACATAATAAATCATAATTTAAACCAGCATTTACAATTAATAACATTCATAAGCACAAAATGGCACATAAACACTCCTCCTCATACCCATCATCATCATACAAACAATTATATTGGTAGATTTAATTATATTGATAGATTTAATAAAATAATTTATGCAAAATAGGCATAATCAAAACCAATCAAAGAAGATTCTAACAATACGTATGTATATGTGTGTATATATATATATGCATGCATAATATATGCATATATATATAAATCATGCCAACTAGATTTTTGCCAACAAGGCAAAAACCCTAAATGGTAATGTTCCCCCTATGCCACATGAGCGTTTTTGGTGATTTTTTTTTATCTCTAATGAAAAAAAGATTAAATGTAATAATTTTTTATTACTTGTAGGACTAAAATTGTAATTTTATAAATTATAAGATCAAAAGCCAAATTAGGTAAAGATATAGGACGAAAAATGCAGTTTTACTCTTTTTTAGCATTGTTACGTAAATATTTGAAATAATATTTTTTTTAAAAATAGCTATTAATTTAGTATTAAGAATCATAAATATATATATTTTTCTTCATTGTTGTTGTAAAAGCACTGCAATTAATTATGTTTTTATGAACAATTAAATAATTATAGACATAATAATTCTTCAACACATAAACCATTAGAATTAAGAATTTAATATGCAAAATTACCTATTTTGATGCAAAAATCATTTATGCAGAGAAGACGTTTTTAATGGAAAGAGAATAGACATTTGCTTACTATTTCATGTAGAAAACATTTATGTGAAGAGAATATTTTCAACATATGGAAGAAAGAAATTTACTTATGCTAGAATCTTAAAACCCAAAGTTTTCCTCAGATTTGATCTACCACCTAAGCCTTCTCTACTAATTCTACGATAGAGAAATAGAATGTTAGTACCTCAAAATGAAATTTCCTATGGATTTTTAAAAGAATAAATGGAAAAATGGTATTTTCTAACCTCTACATATGGCTTCTTTATTTCCTATTGCATAGGTATTTATATTACTAGGCTAGGTATTATGGATAAACAAGAATTCATTCCTATTGAGATAAGAAGGTAACTCTATCGTAACTTTGATCAGATCTCAATTCCCAATAATGATAACTCAAAGCCGTAGAGATAATTCTAAAATCCTAATCTTATTAGGATTGGGTAGTTACTAAAATTCGCAAGCCGAAGATTAACAATTATCCAAGATCCTAACTCCTCATGATTTAATTATTCTACATTTTGTCTGGCTATTATCATAGGTTAGTAATTAAAAGAATATCAAATATTCATGAATTTTCGTATGAAAGTATAGAGGTACAAAGAGTAAGGTTCTAGGATTTTATATCACCTATATTTACATGGTTTTAGCTAACCAATATGATCAGATACTTCATGGGGGTCAAAAACTATCCAAATAAAGTTCTAAAATGATGGGAAGACCACTAGAATTACCATCCATCCATAAATCCAAAAATTTCACAAGAATTGATTTTCGTCATCTTTAGTTTAACAATCATGGACCCAAACTCATAAATACTTCATAATAATTTAAGGGCTCAATTATTACTTAAAATGAATTAAATAACTTGAGTTGTTATTACACTTAACTTATAAAAATGCAAATATAATTAATGGACTTGTTTTTATACTAGTTATGGGCTTTAGCAACTTGAAATGGATTAAATAATGTGGGCTAAATCATACATCTTGAATGACTAATTAAATACGGACTAAAGAATAATATTTCTTTTGCTATAAATTGGTATATGTAGTATCTAGCTCAAAATCATCAACATAGCTTAGTAAATAAAGTTCCATCAAATAAGTGACCTAATAAATTCTACATCTTCAATCTTCACTAGGCAATCCTAAAAATCTAAAATCTATGTCCTTGGAATTGCATATAAAATCAAATTGAGTACATATAATAGAATCCTTAATAACTCAAAAAGAAAGAATTTAATTTATATCCATATTTACTTTCAATTAAAATTTCTTAAATGTTAATTAAGTCCCCAAATAAAGTATATGCTCAAATTCTAGGAGAAAAGCAACCCAAGAAAATCAATGAAGACCAAAATCAACTAATATTACTCCATTATTCCTAACATTCAACATCATGTATATCCATTTTTCCTCTTTTTCTTTTTATTTTCCTCCAAAAAAAAAGAAAGAAGAAGCTCATTACTAACCACACACTCTTTTATTCTAGATCCCATAACATCAAAGCCTAGCCTTAATGAATTCAAGTACTTCTAGAGGTATAATTGACTTCTGAGATAAACTATAATAATTTGTCTGAAGAGTTGGGATATTACATTATACTGTCCTTACAAAAAGTCTTGTCCTCAAAACTTTAAACTTCCCATATTTCAATACAATCCCTAAGTTTGTAAGTTACTTCTCTTGTAATTTGATTCCTACTTTCCTTCTTGAGACCCAATTGATGTAATTCTTGAGATATTGAAAAGCTAAGAAAGAGACCAAAAATTTTTATGTTGAAACCTTGGTCCAAATGAGTCAATATATGAGGGAATAAAATCATGTCCAAGATTCGTAAGCATGATGAAAATTTGAATCCAAGTCGAGGAAGTCTTTAATTTGACATATCTTAAAATTCTAGCCATAACTATTTCCATATATATCGGATTAGGGTGATTATAATGGCTATTGAAACCTAACAGACAGATCTACAAATCCTATGTTGATCATTTTTCTTAATTCTACTAGGATCAAGCCGTAAAAAGCATCATCATAAATATCTACTATAGAAAAATCGAAGTCTACATTTTCTACCTTGACACATCTTAGTTTCTTAGTCATAACTTTCTCCATATATATCAGATGAAGGTGGTTTAAATAGATATATAAACCTAAGAGACATATCTATAATTCATATATTGATCTTATTGCCCAATTAAATTGGAATCAAGTACTAAAAGTTGTCACAATATTCTATTTTAGGAAAATCGAAGTCCTGTGTTTTCTATATTGTCATACCATAGTATTTTAGCCATGACTTTCTCCCTATGTATTGGATTGAAGTGATAGGATGTAAAAACCTAAGAGACAGATATTCAGTTTGTATGTTGACCACATTTTCAAATTAAATCGAAATAAAGTGGTAAAAGGAATCATAATATTCTATTCTAGGAAAATCGAAGCCCTGTATTTTGTGTCATGCCACACCTTTGTATTTTACTTATAACTTTCTCTTGATCTATCGAATTGAATTCAGATGTCCATAAATATATAAGAGATAGAATTGCAAATCTTATGTTGATCACATTACTTAATTCTATCAAGATATAGTAGTAAAAGAGTCAAACTATTTACTTTTGAAAAATCAAATCTTGTATTTCCAAACTTGATATATCTTAGTATACTTATCATAAGTTTCCCCATATATATTGGATTAAAGTGATTCAGGTAGAAACAGAAACGTTAGAAACAGACCTAAAATTCATATGTTGATATTTTACTTACCTCTGTAGGGAAGGATTAGTAAAGGCATCACCAACATCCATTTTTGGGAAATCAAAGTCATGTATCTTCTAATTGGACACATCTTAGTATTTTGGTCATAACTTACTCTACATAAATCAGATTGAGGTGATTCAAGTGGCTATAAACACCTAAACAATAGACCCACAATTCTTGTGTTTTAAATATTTCCATATTGGATCAGTTGCAATAAGAAAAATTCATTAGAAACACCAATCGTGTAAAACTATGATCCTAGGAAAAGCATTCTTTCATGTAGCATTCCTTTCCCAAAATCAAATGGTTGTCCTCTATACCAAAGTATATCCCCAAACTTCTAATTCTAAACTTAAGATGTTGTTCTCTAAGTTCATCCAAAAGTTTCAAACCTACATTTTAGTCAAAGTTGTGACCTAAGCTCTGATACCACTTACGCCATGCCCTAAATTTAGGACATAACATGACAGTGTCCTTAAGCCTAAAAACTCAGAGACACTAAGCCTTAGATCCAATAGAGCATGCTGAATTCCCAAAATTTTTACTAAAAAAATTCCAAAGTAAATCATCACAATGAAAGGTAATTCCAAACACTTGTCTTAACAATCAAATTTGAGTACCCAAGACCCCAAAAAAAATTTCCTAAGCAACTAACTAAGAATCTTCAACATCAAACAAACCTATTCTAAAATACCAATCTCTTATCACCATCCCTAAAACAGCTCATCTTCCTTGTCTCGAACTAAGTTTTCGGTAAAAGGTGGATTAATAACTTATGAGCAACACTTCACACAATAAATAAATCTCTTCATCCTTCTATTGAATTGAGCATGTATGAATATCAAACAGAAAAAATAAAATCATTGAAGACAAGAATATTCATTTTTAGAAATACAATAATTAGTGTACAAAAATTCAAGAATTATCTTATTAGAATTTCAGGACATGCTTTCAGAGTAATATAGAACAAAAGTTACACAACTTATCAGAAACTTTTAATTCATTAATTAAACATGCTCATTAACTCGCGAAACCATAATTGGCTATCTTGGTCAAGATCTTAACTACAATGCCATTAAGTAGCTTCAAGGTCTTAACTACAATGCTGTTAAGAGACGCTTTAGAAGTCTTAACTACAAAGCATTAAGAGTGGCTTCAAAGATCTTAATTACAACACTGCTAAGAATGGCCTCAGACATCTTTTGCTACTATAAGCACGTAGCACAGTTATGGTACTTATTCCTACCAACAAGCTCTCAATTATTTAGAGCATAAATCCTTTTTATTATTCTAATTTCAATAGAGCATACCACTTTTCATGCAAGATTCAAAAATTTCTGTATGACATGCTCAAATCCTAAAAGTAAATTTTATGCATGCGAAGAAAATTTTTATGAACAATTAAATAATTAAAAATGAAATAATTCTTCAACATATAAACCGTTAGAATTAAGAATTCAATATGCAAAATTACCTATTTTGATGCAAAACTCATTTATGCAGAAAATATATATTTAATGGAAAGAGAATAGACAATTCTTACTCTTTCATGCAGAAAATATTTATGCGAAGAGAATATTTTTGATAAAAGGAAGAAAGAAACTCACTTACATCAAAATCTTAAAAGAATCGTGATCTTTTGGCTCAACTTTATCCAAGTTTTGCCGAGGGAGCAACCCCATTTTTCACCTTGAATTGGTCAAAATATGCGGAATTTCTTACTTAAAACCTAAAGTTTTCCTCAAATTTGATCTAACAATTAAGCCTTCTTTAACAATTCTACGATAGAAAAATAGGATGTTAGTACCTCAGAATGAAATTTCCTATGGATTTTTAAAGAATAAATAGAAAAATGGTATTTGTTTACCTTTGCGTATGGCTTCTTTAATTCCTATTGTATGGGTATTTATACTACTTGGCTAGGCATTATGGATAAACTAGAATTTATATCTTTTTGAGATAAGAAGATAACTCTATCCTAACCATGATAAGATTTCAATCCCAAATAATAATAACTCAAAGCTGCAGAGATAATTCTAACTTTATCAGGATTGGGTAGTTATTAAAATTCCCAAGCCAAAGGTTAACATTTCTCCAAGATCCTAACTCCTTATTGTTTAATTATTCTAAATTTTGCCTGGCTATTATCAATGATAAATAAAAGAATATGAAATATTCATGAATTTTCACATGAAAGTATAGAGGTATAAAGAATAAGGTTCTAAGATTCTATATCACCTATAATTAAATGGTTTTAGCTAACCAACATGACTAGATACCTAATTGGGGGTCAAAAACTATCCAAATAGAGTTCTAAAATGATGGGAAGACCTCTAAAATTATCCATCTATCCATTATCCAAAAAAATTTCATAAACATTGATTTGCGTCATCTTTAGTTTAACAATCATGGACCCAAACCCATAAATACTTCATAATAATTTTTGGGCTCAGTTCTTACTTAAAATGAACTAAATAACTTGAGTTGTTATTACACTTAACTTATAAAAACAAAAATATAATTTATGGACTTATTTTTATACTAGTTACGGGCTTTAACAACTTGAAATGGATTAAATAATATGGGCTAACTCATACATCTTGAATCACTAATTAAATATGGACTATGGATTAATATTTCCTTTGCCATAAATTGGTAACCATAGTATCCAACTTAAAATCATTAACACAGCTTGATAAATAAAGTTCCATCAAATAATTGAATTAATAAATTCTACATTTTCAATCATGTAATACCTAATAGATTTATATAAATATATACATATATAATTTATATAAAATAATTTCTTTAACTAAATTGGCATGGGATGAATTAAATTTGTTGGAATTAGGATTCTTTTTGAGTAAAGAATTAGTCATCAGCTTAACCACCTAATGATAATCAAAACTAGCATAGAGTTTTAGTTGACTAGGATACTATATTATCTTCCCATGATAAAATATATGATGAGTTATTATTATCTAACATTGAGACTGATCAAAACTAGGATAGAGTTTTAGTTTATCCAAATTACCTAACCTAGTAATATAAATATCTATACAGTGGGAATTTGAGAAAACATACATAGAGGTGAGAAAATACCAGTTCAATTATTTAAAATTCATAGAGAATTAATTCTTAGGTATTAACATTTTCTTTTTCTTTCCTAGAATTGATGGAAGACGCACAAGTGGCAGATCAGACCTAGGAGAAGTCTTAAGTTTTGGTGGAATATGCATAAGTGGTAGATCAGACCCATGAGAAGTCTTAAGTTTTAGTATTCCAAAATAAGTAAATCTTTGTTCCTTTTTCTATAGATATTATTCATTTTGCAAGAATGAGTTTTGCATTGAAAATATGTGATTTTTTTTTTATCTATGGTTTAATTGTAAAATTTTGTATATACTAGTAGTTAATTGTTCTCAAGATTATTTTTCTCATGCATAAAATTTCTTTTTAGGATTTGAGTATGTAAAAGCAAATTATTTTGAATATTGCATAAAACATAGGGTTCTCTTTGAATAAAAAAGAATCTATGCTATAAATAATAGGGAAACCACTGGTAGGAATGAATTTCGTAACTGTGCTATGGGGTTATAGTAACAAAAAGGTTTCCAAAGCCACCTAATGGCATTGTGGTTAAGATTTCTAAAGCCCCTTAATGGCGTTGTAGTTAAGATTTCAAAAGCTACTTAACAGCGTTGTAGTTAAAATTTTTGAAGCACCTTAATGGTGCTATAGTTTTGAATTCTGAAGCCACTTAACAACATTGTAATTAAGATCTTAGCAAAGATAATCAATTAGAATCCCAAGAAGTTCACGAGCATTATTGATCAATAATTATTTATGATAAGTCTATGATCTCTATTCTACATTGTTTTGAAAGATTTGTTATAGACTCTGATAACTTAATTATTGAATATTTTTATATCAATCGTTATATTTCTGCAAAGTAAATATTTGTTTTCAATGATTTCATTTCTTGATACTTATACCTACTCAAATCCACTAGAAAGAGAAATGAGATTTATTTACTGGGTGAAATGTTGCTCCTGAGTTAGTAATCTATCTTTTTGCAAAA
>JACGDI010005522.1:773049-813854 GCA_014898725.1 Jacaranda copaia
CATTCTAGGTATGAAATAGACATACAATATTTGGGTAAACCGAAAATAGAGTTTAAATTAGAATTAAGAAAAGGGAATATTTCGGCTGTTAAACAATTTTTAGCATTAGATATTTTCAGGAATCTGGTCAATAGTTATTTTTAGGCGGCGAAAGGAAAGAAAGTTTTACAAGAGCCGAAGCATTTTATCTGTGCTTTTAAATTTGAAGTTCATTTGAGTTAGCTTGTTAAGTCTAGTTTTGTAGAAAAGTTAGTAATTATTTCGTGAACACAGGTGTTTACTTGTTGGGTTATAAGTTTACCAATTAACATAGGTGTTTACTGACCGTGCTAAAAGCGTATATTGTAAACTTTGGTTGTATTTATTTATTTATTATTGTTTTTTTAAAATATTTATATATAATATCATAATAATAATTCTTTTAGAATTTTTTTTTGTAGTTCTTATTTTGAAACGTGAATTAATTGGAATTTTAGCTAAACCTTTACTAATAAAGATAAACTTAATTAACTCTTAATTAAAATATAATTGATTATGTCTTATCGCATTTTTTTTATTAACTGACTGTATAGTGTTATTCCTAGAAATGGGGTGTAGTCTTGTATGCACATGTATAGTGGAGCCAAATTGCCTTCACCAATTAGTAATGTAATTGAAGCCTTTATCAGTTTGCATTCTGTCACCATTCAAACTTAATGCGGTCTACCCCTGAAAATTATTTAAATTTTTATTTATTTTTATTTTTTAAGTGAAAATATAACCCTCATGTTAGCAAAACAAGGATAAATGTAATATTAGTTTTAGTAGTATGTACTCTAGTGAGAGGTTAAGTCAATATATGTGTAGGGAGTTATTGTATATTATTCCTATTTCAATAGTGGAATTTAAAGTTGCCTATTTGATTCCAGTACAAATTTGTATGACCGATAAGGGCATAATTTGATAGATTTTGTAATATCTATTGTAAATACTTTATTTCATTTTATTTTTATTGTTATTATTATTTTTTTTGTGATCGTTGAAGGTTGAAAATGAACCCTCACAAAAGACCCCAATTATCGGCTCATAGATATTTCCCTCAACCCCCACTGAAAATAGCTAACCAAAATTTAGAACAATACGAGGAAATGGTTGAAATTAATAATGCTCTCCAAAAGTGTCTCAATGCAAGTTTAAGTAGAAATGAGGAACTAGAAATCAAAAATGCAAGGTACAAATTTTATGTTTGTCATGAAGAAAGGAGAGCCAATGAACTCGAACAAGAATATCGTCAACTTGGGAGAGAATTTGAGGAAGTTAGACAAGAATGCAAGCATAAATTTGGATGTCAGTGGAAAATAAGGATCACACTTGAGCATGAAATTGATAATTTATGAGAAGAGATTCGAAATCTTATTGGAGAAGAACTTGAAGAAGAGCCCAAAGAGAACCCTTGCTAGGAAATAGAAGAAGAAGAACTCTTCAATGGAGTTGTGATAGATTAGAATTACTTAGACTAGATCAAGGATTGGTAGAATTATTTTTGTTTTACTGTATTAAACTTAAGTTTTTTTTTTTAGTTGCTTTTGATAATAATGAATATATGAAATTTATTTTATTGTAAGCTTAACTTAACTACGATACTATAAGGGTTTGTCAACTTATTATGATTACTCCATTTACATCCTAGGAAATGGAAGGTAGACCTAGATGTTCCAACCAAAACCCTTGTTATGCGACTCAGCCTCAAGAGCCAAATGACTACCCACCAACCAATACACAAGACCTACCTCCAGTTGTTCAAATTAGGATCGTCAAGAGGATTTAATAGTAATTGCTACTAGTATAGCACAAGTTGTGTAAGCACAAAACCAGCTCCCTATGCAGACAGCTTATTAACCACTTGCTAACATGAGAACTGAATTCCATTATGAGGCCTTAAGAAAAGCCCACGAACCTACTTTTGATGGGACTCATGACCTCGAGGTAGTGAAAAGATGGCTTAAAGAGATAGAAAACAACTTTGAATTGATGGAAGTTCCTTTAGAAATTAGATCAAGAGTGTCACTACCTTTCCTTGTAGATGTAGTGCCCCATCCAAAAAGTGCCTGCTTTGGGCAAAAGTGCTACTCCAATCTATTTCACAAATATTTAAATCCAAAACACACCTTCAAAATTCAAATTTAATTCATGAAGCTACATAGCAACCTAAAATTTAACAACTAAAGTGATAACAGCTTAACACTAACCCAAAAGATTGTTTCAGAGTACGGAAGCAATATAATTTTAAACTCCAAGTAAACACTACAAGGAATACAACATATATTCTCATTCTAAAGCTTCATAAATAACAACATATTTTAACTTAAAGTAACACTACAAGCTAACATTATATACATGCCAAAGGTCTTTTAGCTGAGTTTAGTCCTGTCCACAGTCTCAATTCCTAATAGTCTTGATCAAATGATATCCAAATACCTATCATAAAATAGTTCTTTCGAGTAAGCCATCAGCCCTCATTCTTCACTTATTCATACATGTTTGAGAACATTTAATAAAAAAACTAGGAGGGTAAGTCTTAAGGACTCAGTGAGGTACGAAGCAGTATGTGGATCTATCAAAGAATCAGTGTTCATCAGAATTTAACTGGAAGAAATATAAGGAAAACATAAACATGCTAGAACAAAGACATTATTGGATTTCAATCTACTAGTAAATGCTAGCTTAAGAGATGTAACCATCGACTCAATGGCCATATCAACTTAATCGATTTACACTGGGAGGTATCGACATCAACCAACTCAACCAATCCTGCTCAGGAGGTTTAGGGAAATCTAAACTAATCACATTTGAGAGATATCGATATCAACCAACTTAACTGTTTTTACTACATGAGGTATAGCTGAAGCTCGTTTGCTAGGACATCAACCTGATCTAGACTGAAAAATTACTCTATCCTTATTATTCCTTGAGTAGAATTCATTTAGGAATAGTAAACCTAATCACATATGCAAGTCAATAAATCCAGTATAATATGCATATCAAAATATCCTTATATCTCCATGATAGTGTAGTAGTAGTTAGTTTAGTACAGTAAATAATCAGTTTAGTAGCTTGAGCATGACAGCTTGGCAATAACAGTAGCTCAAGCGTAATAGCAAGGCATTAACAATAGCTTAAGCATAATAGTAAGGCATTAATAGTAGCTCAAGTGTAATAGTTTGGCAAGCCACTTGGCCTAATAGTTCTCTTGTACACATGTCTTTCAATTCGATCAATCAATTAATCAATTGCCAACATGGTAGGATAATGTGCTTCACAATACGATTTCAATAAAGTCGTCATGGTAAACAACAATAGACAAAATAATTAGGGGGCCAACATGGCAAACAACAATATATGATATGGTTCAATTGGTACGATAACAAATGAGATACTCATCATACCAGAATAGGAACAATCAATTATTTCAAAATATTTCAATACACAATCGACAATAGTAAGATTTACAAGTTCAATGATTAGCATTATTCAATGAACAATAATCAAGTCAATAAAACCTGATAGGGTTCAGAAAGCAACAATAAATGATAATGATAGACAAGGCAATAGAACCTCACACGGTTCAAAAAGAGTAATAAATGATAATCAGATCAGATGTCAAGCAATAGAACCTCACAGGGTTTGGCAGTCAATCAATAACACTAATGATAGTAAAGACATGTATCAGATCAACAGAACCTCACGAGATTCAATCACAATAACATTACTTTACTCAAATAAGTGCCAGATTGGTGGATCCTCATAGGGCATGCACAAATACCCCAGAGGTTAAGATCTTCATAGGTTTTAATAATCAATAGAGTGCTATAATCTAATCAAGTACCAAAGATTTGAGGAGATCAACAATCAATGAATAGTTATAATCAAAATAATAACCAAAAGCAGGAGACCCTCACCTTAATGACATTGGTGATGATGTTAGACTCTATTGATCCTTAGGGCCTAACCCTCTATGACCTATTCAAAAGAGTAACTTTCCATCAAAATCTTTATATAACCCTAATGATCCATAACATTCATAATCATACTAATAATAGTCCAATCTGAGTTATTTTTCAACTAATACATTGGTTAGGGTTTATTTCAATATTACTACCCCAAAAATGCTATTCGCATTGGATATGTAAACGTTTATGGAGTTCATTTATACTGCCAAAATAATCCAACAAAATCCTTAATTTATATATATAATTCTATAATGATACTCAATATTGATTATAACAATCCAATTATAAAAAAAGATCCAAGTTTTCGTCGCTAATGTCGTGGTCACGTAAAATTAGGGTTTTCTCCACTTAGTTAGCTATATAACCTATAGTTTACATGAAATAATTCCATTTTAGCTTCTGATTGACCATTTTTATCATTATTTTTTATAATAAATTTTTTTATAATGATTAGAAGAAATAAACATATACATGTAATTACATACACCAATAATATCATTCTTATAACAATTTTTCACTAACAAGGCAAAATCTCAACAATCAGAACACATGCATGCATTCACTGCAACAAGACAAAGATTCTATCCAATCACCACCACCGCAGTCTACCATTATTGGAAAAGTTTACCGCCAACACCAGAAGATACTCCTCAACTCAACTAAACAAACCTCTTAAACAATTTTAGCAAATGCTGTCGAATCGCTACCCAATTTTTGCCTAAAAGTTAGCCCACCACCTCACACTATTGTGTTAATTTTCTTCCAAAATTTTCATCATCAGTTGACCATTTTGCTATCCAAAGGCACGAATGTGTTTTTGGAGCTAAGGTCTACAAAGCCTACTTCTTAGTCACTCCAAATAGTCGCCAGAACACCACTCTTATTGAGCTCTGCCATTGCTCATTTTTTCACGATAGTTCACCGGCCATTTTCATCTATATGTGGGTTTTTTAAGGTGCTGGAAGTAAGGGGGAAAAGATGGTTGGGTCACTTTGGTGTTTCGGGGTTTGCTGAAGGATATCGTTGGGGAATGAGAGAAGAGGGTGTTTTAGTGAGAAAGAAGGAGTTGCAAGGTGAAATTGGAAATACCCTATTTATAGAATCAACCTTTTCTAAATTATAAATGGACCCCCACCAGATTTTGTTTAGTCTTCAATTGAGTCCAAATGTTTTGATTAGGTTTAATTTAGCTATTAAATTATATTAATCCTCACATTGAATCCATTAACTAAAAAAAATTAAACATTGACCCTTCCCAATTTAAATAATGGTATGATTAAGTCTTTTAAATTCACATTTTAACCTATAAAATTTTGAAAGTTAATAAAATTTATACAAGACATAAAATATTAAAATAAGGCATTTCTTGGGGTGTTATAATCCTCCCTCCAAAAAGAATGTGGTCCCCTTATTCTCATCTTCAACTTGAAGTTTTTAGCTAAAAATCGGCCATATATAGGTCTTATTCCTAAGTTATCTCAATCAAATGTTAACTCATCCCATAGCCATAATAAACATCATCCAATGCCTATTGATGTTTGTTTCACTAAGATCTTTAAGAATCTTTGCTATTTAGGTTTTCTCAGCTTATCTATTCCTACTAAAGTGTATGGCACCACCTTATTTTTTTGGAGTTGTCTAATAATCCCAAAATCATGATTTTGTTATTTATTATTTTCACCTAATTCCATGGTCGAATTAATAGGAAGTAAGTAAAGGTATCCTAATAATGAGTTTTAAACTTGCTTGGTGATCGCATAAAAACATTGAGCATCTCATGCTTATTTTTGATGAGGTAATCCTTGTTCTTAGCACATCTGATTCTATACCTAAAAGATCTCCAATTTCACCATGATAGAGAACATGCCACTATTTGGTAGATCACAAAACCATTAGCAACAAATGACTTTTTCAAATTCATACTTACATGACATTTACATGAAAGAGTAGTCAGGTTCAGCTTAACGTACTAGACTTCATAATAAGTCATATATTCCCAAAAGCTAGTTATAGATTCACAAAACGAAATATACTAGGTATAATAATGAACAATACTTCTACTACTTTTGACTCCAACTGCAATGCTTTACGTACTGCCTGATTGAAGTTTGACATATCACAAGTAGCCAAACCCCATCTAAGTTCCTACTACAGTCTCTATACAAACCGTTAAACATGTAGACTCTAATCTTCTAGTATGTAGGGAGTATACTAAATGAGTCAACTGAAAGAAAGCTCATATTGACTGATAGACTGATTTCCTTGAATTAATTCGATGAACTCTCTTTCCTTTGCCTATTTAACTACCAATGGCATGCATTTGTCCATAAATTCCCTGGTGAAATTTTCCTAGTTCCTATGGGTCCTAGTAGTAGTCCATCTGTTGCTGCTAAAATTTCATTTGAGAAATAAGGCCATAATATGATGGGTCAAACTTTCCCTTAATTCAAAATTTAGTTAGAATCTTCAACTTCCTATTCTCCTTTACCCTTTAGATCTCATTGGCTCAAGTTTCTCTACTTACTCATTCTGGCCTGAGCCCTTCACATTTCAACTTATTCCTAAGGTAAATCACTCGTTTCGATGTCTAAGTTCAAAGTTTCCCATCCTTGTGATACTTATACATATCCTTCCTTTATTCCACCAACCACTGGATACAGAAATTTCATTTTCAAACCCAAAGTGTTTGTTAATCTTAGAGTGACTCAATTCATACCTACCAGTACATTCACAATCCACAAGAATTTCTCTTTTCCATTCTTGAAAGAAATCTCTATTTCTTTAAATCATTCACCATCTCAATAGTCCTAAGCATAAGTAAGATAGTTTGTCCTATAACTTAAGTTTTCCTCAAGGTATATAAGATCATTCTCGTATAACCAAATTTTCTTTATTCATCTAGTTAGTTTTAACCTTAAATTGTATTTTATTGTTCAATTCATAACCCTATGTTCCATTTGTCTAATCTTTTCAGTAATGAGGTAAAACTCTAAAATTTCTCAAGGCTATTCTTTAACAAATTCAATCAAGCTCCTAAGATTCCTAACCCAATTCACTATAGCGCTCGAACTTTAGTAGCCACACTTGCCACTCCTGCTCTACCATCTGGTTGAAGGTCATGCTATTTGAACCTCTATTTTCCTTGAAGAATAGGTTATGCCGGTGGACCCATAGTCGGTTGGTTAATTGGAGAAATTTGTGAAACTTTTTTGTTCAATAAAGGTTGTGGGTAGGTAGGTACTTCTCATCTAGGAACTCTTGGTACTTTGGCCCACCGACCAAGTGGTCTTCCCTTATGACCTACTCTTATTGGCGTAGGGATGTTCAAGCTTCCATGGGATGCCATTACACCTGATGCTTCTCAAGAATTTAACCCTAGTACCTCGATTCTCAACACTTTTTGAATTTCTCAAACCTACAAAAAGTAAAAGAAAAGAAATATAAATTTAACAAAATTCAATAATTTCATAGCAACAAAAGAAGGAGAATCTGTTGCTCAATATTCAAGGGTAAAATTCATGTATATATATCAAATTAGAGTTACACATTAGTATGTACATAGGTTTAAAATGTCAAAATGTCTAAGCTATTATTTACCTAATCAAAACCTAAAATGATAAAGCAAATATAAGGTATCACCCCATACATCTAGATAACCTAGCTGACACTATGCATCCTAGTGGTCAGATGCTACTACTATCGTATATGCATCTGTACAAATGTATCTACAGATGCCAAATCATTTAGCTTAATCCTTCATATCGATGGTAACAAACTCAATATCCACTATTCCAAACTTAGGTAGAACATTCAACCACCTATTTTCCTTTATCCTCTTGAGTCTTTAAGGTTGACTGCTTGTTTTCAGGGCAATCTTTGAAGAAATGTTGATCACTACTGCAACCCTTGCACTTTCCTAGCCTTTTCTAGTAATTAGATTCCCCATGATTTAAAGCTCTACAAAATCCACAACCTCTTTTTGGTGACCCAGTTTGAACTTTCTACTGTTTCCTACGTGAACCACTTTTCTTACCAATTATGACTCTAAATTCCAAAGCTTTCTTTCTCCTACTTTTTCTCTCATCTATTTGTACCTTAAGAAGTTCATATTCCACCTATAAAGCTTTCTTTAAGGCTTCCTCGAAGTTAGACTGCTTGTAAGGCACAAGGATATGTCGTATCTCTGATCTCAACCGCATAACAAATCTCTCCATCTTATATTATTCTATTTTTGATATCTTCAGTAGATAACAAATCAACTTACTAAATCTTGCTTCATATTGCCACACTATCATATCTCTTTGGGTAAGACTCTCAAATTCTTGTTCTCAGGCATCTCTTACTTTTTATGGTATGAATCTATTCATAAATTCCCATATAAAGTTGTCCCATGTATGAGGTATCTTTTTATGCTCCCATATTGTCATGCAACTCCTTCCATCAAATAGATGATAAATAGAAGTTTGAGGTTATATAGGTAACCTAACATTTGAAAGATATCTTCAATCTCCCGAATCCAAGCTTCTACCTTTTGGTGATCTAATTTACACATAAAAATTTAAGGGGTAAAACTTAAGGAAATATGCTAAAGTCCCAAACTTTGGAGGCTCTTTACTTCTCTTGGGGCTTTCTATATGACCTTGTTGCTGACATATCACATTCATCTATTATATATCCTCTCCACTGGTTGTTGAATGCACTCGTGAGTCTCATGTCCTTTTTTCAACATTCATTGGGCACCTCTATTCTAAGGTACCTTTTTCCTAATTTTCTTGACCTAGAGAAGGCGTTGGGGTTAGTTTTGGTGATGCAATTTATTGGTTGTAATCTTCATAACAATAAATTGCACTTATCTGCAATGATTAAACAAAATATTTTATTAGCCAATATATAATCATTTTCAGTTCTTGATGCACAAGGGTTGGGATATGTATATATATACAGAATCTTTCGATACTCTACAATTCTAACAAAGATTTCATTGCTCTTGTCCTCCTCTCTATCTCATTTCTATCTTAAGCAATTCCAAAGTCAAGCTTAACATTCACTAACCAAGAATTTCATATTCGAGGATCATATCAAAATGTAACCCCAAACATCTCTTAACTCAAGTATACACGTTTAAAGCGTTTCCACAATTAAGCTTATTTTCCTACAATCCAAGAATCATATCCTAGGATTAGTTTCTACAATAACTTAGGTTTTTCTTACCTTGAGTGTTTACACTTTAGATGATTCCCAATTCAAATTAAATCTCTAGTATTCTTGAATTTCACATCTAAGGATCAAGTCCTGGCGTAGCTCGGGCTTTCCTAATCTAAACTTTGACACCATGCCTGTAGCCTCATTCAGGAGGTGCCTGCTTCGGGCAAAGGTGCTACTCCAATCTATTCCACAAATATTTAATCCAAAATACACCTCCAAAATTCAATTTCAATTCATAATATTGCATGATAACCCAAAATTTAACAACTTAAGTGATAACAGCTTAGCATTAACCCAAAAGATCATTTTAGAGTGTAGAAGCAATATAATTTCAAACTCCAAGTAAACATTACAAGAAATACGACATATATTCTCATTCTAAAGTCTCATAAATAACAACATATCTTAACTTAAAGTAACACTACAAGCCAATATTATACACAAGCCAAAAGTTGTTCAGCTAAGTTCAATCCTATCCACAGTCTCAATACTTTATAGTCTCGATTAGATGATATCCAAATACCTATCATACAATAGTTCTTTTAGATAAGCCATTAGCCCTCATTCTTCACTTATTCATACCTATCTAAGAACATTTAAGAAATAATACATGGGAAGGTGAGTTTTAAGGACTTAGTAAGGAATAACATATAAAGCAATATACAGATCTATCGAAGAATTAGTAGTTCATTAGAATTTAATTGGTAGAAATACAAGGAAAACATAAACATGCTAGAACAAAGACATTATTGAATTTCAATCTACTATTAAATGCTAGTACAAGAGATGTAACCATCAGCTCAATGACAAGATTGACTCAACTGATTTACATTGGGAGGTACTGACATCAACCAACTCAACCAATCCTACTCAGGAGATTAAGGGGCATTTGAACCAATAACAATCAAGAGGTATCGACATTGGCCAACTCAACTATTTTACTGTGGGGGTGTAGTTATGGCTCGTTTGTGGGGACATCAGCCTGATCTAGGCTAGAAAATTACTCTAGCTTTATTATTCCTTGAAAAAAATTCATTTAGGAATAGCAAACCCAGTCACATATGTAAGTTAATAAATCAAGTACAATATGCATATCAAAATATCCTTATACCTCCATGATAGTACAATAACAGTTTAGTACAATAAATAATTAGTTCAGTAGCTCGAGTATAACGACTCTACAATAACAGTAGCTCAAGTATAATAGCTTGGCATTAATAGTAGCTCAATAATATCTTGGCAAGGCACTCGACCTAATAATTCTCCTATATGCATGTCTTTCAGTTCAATCAATCAATCAATAACCAACATGGCAGAATAATGAGGTTCATAATATAATTTCAATAAAGCCATCACGATAAACAATGATAGACATAACAATTAGGGAAGCTAACATGGCCAACGATAATATATGGTACAGTTTAATTGGTACGATAACATATGAGATATTGAAACATTCATGGCACCAAAATAGGAACAATCAATTATTTCAAAATAGTTTGATACACAATCGACAATAGTATGATTCACAAGTTCAATGATTAGCAGTATTCAAGGAATAATAATCAAGTCAATAGAACCTCACAGGGTTCAGAAAGAAACAATAAATGATAAAAATAGACAAGGTAACCGAACCTCACAAGGTTTGGTAGTTAATCAATAACAATAATGATAGTAAAGACAGGTATAAGATCAACGAAACCTCATAGGGTTCAATCACAATAACATTGCTTTACTCAAATAAGTACTAGATCGGTGGATCCTTATAGAGCATACACAAATACCTAAGAGGTTAAGATCCTCATAGGATTCACTAATCAGTAGAGTGTTATAATCTAATCAAGTATCAAAGTGGTAGATCTTATAGGTATCAACAATCAATAAATAGCTATAATCCAAATAATAACCTAAATCAAGAGACCTTCACCTTAATGGCGTCAACAATAAAGTCAGACTTTATTGATCCTTAAGGCCCAATCCTTCATCACCTATTCCAAAGAGTAACTTTCCATCAAAATCTTTGTTCAACCCTAACGATCACTAACAATCATAATCATACTAATAACAATCCAATCTAAGTAATTATTCAACTAATGCGTTGGTTGGGGTTTTTTTTCAATATTATTACCCTAAATATGCTATTCGCATTGGATATGTAAATGTTTACGAGGTTCATTTATACTGCCAAAATAATACAATGGGATCTTGAATTCATATATATGATTTTATAACAATACTTGATATCAATTATAACAATCCAGTTATCGACAAAAATCCAAGTTTTAATCGCTTTAGTCGTGATTACATAAAATTAGGGTTTTCTCCACTTAGTTAGTTATATAACCTATAGTTTACATGAAATTATACCATTTTGGATTCACTAGGCTTACTAAACCGTTCCAGTGTGTTTTGTTCTTATGCACAAGTGTTTTGATCGACGGTTTCTATCATTTTTTTTTATAATACAATGTTTTACAATGATCAAAATGTATAACCATAGACATGTAATTACATACACCAACAATATCATTCTTATACTAATTTTTCACTAATAAGGCAGAATCTTAATGATTAGAACACATGCATGAGATCACCGCGACAAGATGAAGATTCTATTTAGTTACCACCATCGCCGAAAAAGTTCACGACCAACTCTAGAAAATGCTCCTCAGCTCAACTAAACAAACCCCTCAAATAATTTCAACAAATGCCATCGAATTGCCATCCAATTTTCACCAGAAAGTTGGCTTGCTACCTCACATTGTAACATTAATTTTTTTCCAAATTCTTCACCATCGATGGACTATATCGCAATCTGAAGGCACGAGCGTGTTTTTGGAGCTAAGGTCTACAATGCCCACTCCTTAGTCGCTCCAAATAGTAGCCAAAATGCCACTCCCATCGTGTTTCTCCGTCGCTCATTTTTCGTCGAGTTTTTTCACGATAGTTCACCAGCAGTTTTTACCTACATGTGGATTTTTTGAGGTGCTGAAAGTGAGGGAAAGATGATGGTTTGGTCACTTTGGTGTTTTAGGGTCTGTTGAAGGATATCCCGGGGAAGGGGAGAAAAGGATGTTTCGGTGGGGAAGAAGGAGTTATGAGGTGAAATTGAAAATAGCCTATTTATAAAATCAACCTTTTCTAAATTATAAATTGACCCCTATCAAATTTTGGTTAGTCTTCAATTGAGTCCAAAGGTTTTGATTAGGTTTTATTTGGCCAAAAAATTATATCAATCCTCACATTGGATCTATTAACTAATAAAAATTAAACATTGACCCTTCCTAATTTAAACAATGGTATGATTAAGTCTTTTAAATTTACATTTTGACCTATAAAATTTTGAAAATTAATAAAATTTATACAAAACATAAAATATAAAAACAAGGTATTTCTAGGGGTGTTACAGTAGGAGAAGCGGCAAAATGGTGGAAGGTGTATCACTCGCTATGTTGGTTAAAGGATCCATTACCTAGGCACGTTTTTTAGAGGCTTACCTTATGCATTTCTTTCCTGATGCTATCCGACTTCAAAAGATGATTGAATTCAACAATTTGCTACAACTACTAGATATGTCTGTGGTAGAGTATTATGCTAGATTTCACTTGCTTGGGACATATTCGCCTACAATTATGGTTGATCCACTGTTAAAGATCCATAAATTTACAAGAGGTTTGAAAAGTAAAATTCAATTAGCATTAGTCGTGTTTGAAGCTAGGAGGTTTGATGAACTATTAGGGGCCACCATACAAGAAGAAGTTGGCTAAAGAGAAGGAAAGAGGAAAATAAACTGAAAAGGCCTAGAAATGAACTAAAACTTGGTCAAGGACCTTTAATGCAAGTACCATTGAATCGACTTCAAGCTAATAGAAGAAGACTTACACCGAATCAACCACAACCCCCATTTTAAGAATGTGATTTCTATCACAAGAGATATGATGGAGAATGTAGATGGAAGAATAGGGCATGTTTTCGATACGGCAAGATAGGTCACTGAATTTTTGAATGCCCATTACTCAACCCCAGAGCCACTAGAAACCCAAATCAGCACCATAATCCCAAAGGAAATGCAAGGGTGTTTTCTATGATGTAGGAGGAAGTAAGTAATGTAAAAAATATGGTGACAGGAATGATCGAAATCAATAAAGTGCCTAGATATGTGTTATTTGATTGTAGAGCCACACATTCTTTTGTGGCTAAGAGATTTGCTAAATTCTTGATTAATAAACCTATGGTACTTACTAAACTTTATAGAGTAACTACTCCATGAAATAAAATTTTAATGACAAATCTATTGCACAAAGATTGTACCATAGGAATTGATAATATAGAACTTAAGGCTGACTCAATACAAATTCATATGAAAGAGTTCGATGTAATTTTGGTAATGGATTGGTTGGCTAGTAATTTAGCCCATGTGGATTGTAGAGATAAAATCACATATTTTTGTTTGCCTAGAAAGGAAAGTCACTCATACCAAAAAGGCACAAAGAATCAACAAAAAAAAAAGTCTCTTACTCTCTGCTATTCAAGCTCGAAGAGCAATTAAAAGGGGTTTGAAGTGTACCTAGCATTCTTTATGGACTCAAGGGAGAAAGATGTTAGTATCCAGAGTATTCCTATAGTAAAAAAATTTTAGGATGTATTTCTTGAGGAATTACTTAGACCAACCCTGGATAGGAAAATTCAATTTGAAAATAACTTAATACTAGGATCAACACCCATCTAAAAGGCATTATATCAGATGGCTCCAGTAGAGTTAAGAGAACAAAAGGTTCAACTACAAGAATTGGCTGATCAAGGGCAAATTATGCCTAATATATCGCCTTAGGGAGCTCCGGTGTTATTTGTGAAGAAAAAATATAGAAGTTTGAGGTTATACATTGATTATAGAGGGCTTAATAAGATTATCATCAAGAATAAATATCTCCTTCCAACAATTGATGATCTCTTCAACCAATTGAAAAGAGCTAAGGTGTTTTCCAAAATAGATTTGAGATTAGGGCACCATCAACTCAAGGATATACCTAAAACTTCCTTTAGGACAAGACATGGGCATTATGAGTTCTTAATTGTGCCATTTAGTTTAACCAATGCTCCAACTACTTTCATGGATCTAATGAATAGGATATTCAACCCATACTTGGACAAGTTTGTCATAATTTTCATTGATGATATCTTAGTTTATTCCCCAAGCGAACAACAGCATGAGGAACACCTTAGAATAGTATTACAGACCTTAAGAGAAAAGAGCTTTATGTGAAATTTAGTATGTGTGAATTTTATCTTAGAACAGTTTTCTTCTCAGTACACATAATATCCTTAGGAGGCATATCAGTAGACCCTAAGAAGGTTGAAGCTATAATGAATTAGCCTAAACTAACCAATGTTACTAAAGTAAGAAGTTTCTTAGGATTAGTAGGTTACTATAGAAAGTTCGTTGAAGGGTGTTCAAGGATAGCCATGCCTCTCACTAAGGTCAGAAGATATCAAAATTTGAGTGGGGCCCTGCTTTTGATGAGAGCTTCAATGAATTGAAACAATGTCTAGAATCAATGCATGTATTAACTCTACCAAGTGAAACCGACAATTTCACTATATACAGTGATGTATCGAAGAATGGGTTAGGATGTGTTTTGATGCAAAATGAAAAAGTGGTTGCCTATTCATCAAGATAATTTAAGCCAAATGAGAAGAACTACCCCACTCATGATTTAGAGTTAGCAACTGTTGTTTTTGTAGTGAAGATGTGGAGGCATTTTCTTTACAGAGAAAGGTGTGAAGTTCATATGAATCATAAGAGTCTCAAATACCTCTTCACACAAAAAGATCTGAATATGAGGCAAAGAAGATGGTTGAAATTACTAAAAGATTATGAAATGGGCATTAATTACCACCCTAGCAAAGTGAATCTCATGGCAGATGCCTTAAGTAGAAAGGCAAGTGGGATGTTAGCATATATGTTAGCAAAATGAATAGAATCTTCGGATTTGGAAATAGTAGAGTCTACGGATAACATTCTAGCTGCTCTAAATTGACATTCTGCTTGATAGATTTATATAAATATATACATATATAATATTATATAAAATAATTTCTTTAACCAAATTAACATGGGATAAATTAAATTTGTTGGAATTAGGATTCTTTTTGAATAAAAATTTAGTCATCAGCCTAACCACCTAATCATGATCAAAACTAGGATAGAGTTTTAGTTGACTACAATAATATATTATCTTCCCATGATAAAATATATGATAAGTTATCATTATCTAAGATTGAGACTGATAAAAAATAGAATAGAGTTTTAGTTTATCCAAATTACATAGCATGGTAATATAAATATCTATACAATGGGAATTTGAGAAAACATCCATAGAGGTGAGAAAATGTCTGTTCAATTATTTAAAAATTCATAGTGAATTTAATTTTTGGGTATTAACATTTTCTTATTCTTTCGTAGAATTGGTGGAAGACGCACAAGTGATTGATCAGACTTAGGAGAAGTCTTGAGTTTTAGTATTCTAGAGTAAGTAAATCTTTGTTCCTGTTTCTATTAAATTTATTCTTTTTGCAAGAATGATTTCTGCATTGAAAATATGTGATTATTTTTTTTGATCTATGGTTTAATTGTAAAATTTTCTATATACTAGTAATCAACTATTCTAAAGATTATTTTTCGCATGCATAAAATTTCTTTTTAGTATTTGAGTATGTAAAAACAAATTATTTTGAGTCTTGCATAAAACATAGTGTTCTCTTTGAATAAAAAGAAACTATGCTTTGAATAATCGAGAAACTATCGATAGGAACAAGTTTCATAACTGTGCTATGAGGTTATAGTAGCAAAAAGGCTTCTAAAGCCACTTAGCAGCATTGTAGTTAAGATTTCCAAAGCCCCTTAATGGCGTTATAGTTAAGAATTTTGGAGCCACTTAACAGCATTGTAGTTAAGATCTTGGCCAAGGCAATCGATTAGAATCCCAAGAAGTTCATGAGCATTAATGATTAATGATTATTTATGAAAAGTCTATAATCTCTATTCTGCATTATTTTGAAAATTTTGTTATTGACTTCTGATAACCGGATTATTGAATATTTTTATATCAATCGTTATATTTCTACAAAGTAAATATTTGTTTTCTATGATTTCTTTGTTTGATATTTATATTTGCTCAAATCTGGCAAAAAGAGAAATGAGATTTATTTACTAGATGAAGAATCGCTCATGAGTTATTAATACATCTTTTTGCAGAAAACTTAGTTCATGACGAGGAAAATGAGCAGTTTTGGGGATGGAAATAAGACATTGGCATCTTAGAATAGGTTATTTGAGGTTTAAGATTCTTAGTTAATTGCTTAGGATTTTTTTTTTCCACTAATAGCTTAGGTACTCAAGTTTGACTGTTTAGACAAATGTTTGGAATCATTTCTCATTGTGACAATTTGTTTTGGAATTTGTTTAAATAAAATTTTTCGGAATGCAACATGCTCTATTGGATCTAAGGCTTAGTGTCTCTGAGTCTTTGAGCTTAGGGGCATTGTTGTATTATGTCCCGAATTTGGGTGTGACAATTCATCATCATGCAATCCTAAAAATCTAAAATCTATATCCTTGGAATTGCAAATAAAATCAAAATGAGTGCCTAAAATAGGTTCCTTAATAACTCCAAAAGAAAGAATTTAATTTATACCCCATATTTACTTTCAATTAAAATTTCTTCAATGTTAATTGAGTCCCAAAATAAGTTATATGCTCAAATTCTTGAAAAAGAGTAACCCAAGAATATCAATAAAGATCAAAATCAACTAATATTACCCCCACTATTCCTAACATCCAATATTGTGTATATCCATTTTCCCCCCCAAAAATGATAGAGGCATACTATTAACCACACACTCTTTTATTCTAGATCCCGTAACATCAAAGCCTAGCCTTAATGAATTCAAGTACTTCCACAAGTATAAGTAACTTCTAGGATAATCAATAATAATTCGTCTAAAAACTTGGGGTATTACACTGCTGATTACATATTACTCTCTTCCACAAATAAAATAATGACTTATGTATCAAAGGATTTTTGTTGAAGATCGCAACAATCCTATACTGTTTATTATAAATTTTAGGATCGAATTCTTAATCAAACCGAACGATCCTATTTATACTGTTTATTATAAATTTTAGGATCAAATTCTTAATCATACTTGAATCAAGAGAGAAGGTTTCCATATTTACATTAATGTTATTCATAAATAGATATCTGGAGAGGATTCCAAGAACGAGGTTGTACTTAGTTCCAAACACAGAAAGAAAGCAGTATTCTTAATCAGTGTGTGAGCGTTAGCAATTTTCCGAATTTGACAGGCTTGCTATGATTAAATATTTTGAGGTAATGTGAAACCATCAATGCCAAGGCCAAATTAAAAATAACAACTAGCAATTTCTTAATTATACTTTTACTATTGCATTTAGAAACATGACAAGACGACCACAATATTTCATATGATATTCGTTGTTTATTGAATTGTGATTGCGTATGCAAGAAATTAAATTAGAGTTGGGAGTGGTATTATTATATGGGCAAAATTATTACCAGCACTTTAATATGAATTAACAAGTTGCAAATTGTTATTACATATATTAATTACTTGAGTTCAACTTGCATACATCCAGATTATTCGCCTCATCAAACCAAATAAAAATTTCACTAGTTATGTAATACTTTTTTGTAGATAGGAAAATTAAATAAAAAAAAAGGTTTCCAAATTAAGGGTCGATCACTCATACCTAAAAGAAAAAAAAAAAGTAAGTACTTCAAACACCGCTGACCATTCTTCCACAACCAGAATCTTTACAGCCAAATTGAAAGTTCGACTTCTTCGTCACATTCCGCAAACCAGCCTGCTTAGCATTTAGCATTCAGGAAAATGAAAGAAAGTTTTTTATTAACAATATAGTGATAGCCTTCTGAACATTTCTCGAACTTCTTCCATTTTTGCTGAGAAAGAGAGTTCAGATCAGCTAGATGGCTTATTATGCTGCTGTGATTTCTCTTAAACATACAATACAGTGCCGTGTAAATTTTTCTCAAATTTCGATTCTTCCCCCTTCTCCAGAGATCTTAGAATTTTTATACAACGTGTTATCTCCTTGCAAGAAGTTCTCCAGGGTTTCCCAAAAAGCATCTACAGCAGCAGCAGATGCAGTGAGAGGGCGAACTCTTTGAACCAAGAAATCAGAGAGGCAATATGCGAAATCGAAGATGCCATTGAATCCCATGTTTCTAGTCCGTCTCTTTCACAATCTGAAAGCCGTGGAGATGAGATTTTTTTCGCTGGAACTCTCCCTAGACTTGGAGGAGGTAAAGCGAGAGATTAATTCCTCAACAGAAAAGGCGAAGAAGATGGAGGACGAGTGCTGTAAAGAAGACCTGGTACTAAGCAACTCATTTGCTGTTCCATCAAGAACTTATTTTGGTGAAATGAAGTCAAAGATGGTTGGATTATATGATGAATTTAGTGAAATCAAAGAGCTTCTGCTAACAGATCATTGGTGGCCAAATCTCAAAACTGTCTCACTAGTTGAGATGGCAAGCCTTGGTAAGACTGTACTTGCTAAAGAAGTTTATGAAGATCCATTAGTTTTGGATCATTTTGACAGTCATGTGAGGGTCACAGTTACTGCAAATTACTAATTAAAAGAAATCCTGCTAGTTCTTCTTGCCCAATTGACTATGACAGTGATAAAATACATATGAAAGGAGAGAGAGAATTTGTTGTGCATTTGTACCAACGCTTGTTTCACCGGAGATATTTAATTGTGCAGGGTGATGTGTGGAATACAAGGCTATGGGATAGGTTGGAAAAATATCTTCCAGACAAGCGTAATGGAAGCCGTGTCATGCTAACAACTAGGCTAGAAGAAGTAGCTCGATGTGGTGACCGACATGGAGATCCTCATCAAATGCGCTTCCTGAACGAAGAAGAAAGTTGGCATCTTCTTTGTGAAGAGGTGTTTGGTGGACCGTTTTGCCCCTTCTGAATTAGAGAATGCTGGAAAGGAGATTGCCAAGAATTGTGAAGGTCTTCCTCTTACAATCATCACCGTTGCCTACCTCTTGCAACGTCTGAAAGTAGACGCCAGAGTACTGGAAAGAGGCAGCAGAGAATGAACATTCACTTTTCAAGGATGCACATGAAGAAATATCAAAGGTACTTCTTCCCAGCTACAAGTACTTACCTCTACATTTAAAATCATGCTTTCTCTATATGGGAGTTTTCCTGTTAAGTTGCGAGATCCCTGCCTCAAAGCTCATCAAGCTGTGGAGTGTGGATGGATTTCTTGCATCAAAATCCAAAAACTTAGACAATTATGCCATGGAGTGTTTGGAGGATCTTGTTTCCAGAAGCCTTGTTCTGGTCCGTCAGCAGAGCTCCCGTTTTGGAATTAAAACTTGCAGCCTCCATTCTGCCTTCCGGCATCTGTGTGTCACAGAAGCATGGAAGGAAAAGCTTTTCCATATCTTAAGTAGTTATGCCAATAATTCTTCACATCTCATGAGGAGCCAGCGATGGTTGTGCATTCAAAACAACATTTTATTTGGCATCAAAGATGTGTATGACTCAATGGAATCCATTTCAATGGTGCACTTTATCCTGTGTACTGGTCCACACCATCAATATCCAGTACCTGTATGTTTCAGCTTGAGGTTGCTGAGGGTACTGGACCTTCTTAGGATCCGTTTATCCAAGTTTCCTACTGAAGTGCTAAAACTATTTCTGTAAGGTACTTATCCCTAACTTATAATGGAAAGCTTCCTCCTTCCATATCGAAACTCTGAAGCCTTCATTACTTGATTGTCCGTCAACATCTGAGCATCAAATCCTCTGAAGATAATTCCTGCTTGTATCTGCCTATGGAGATCTGGGATGTGAAAGAGTTGAAGCATCTTCAGTTCATGGGAAGCAACCTACCAGATCCTTGCAGTGGTCGTGCTGATTTCTTACCAAACCTCTTAACACTTTTGGATATCAGCGCTCACAGTTGCACCAAGGGTGTTCTTGAAAGAATCCCCAATCTGCAAAAATTAGGAATTCAAATTGAATTAGCGCCTAATGCTGCTGAATCCTTGTCCTGCTTTGATCATCTTCCACATCTCCATAAACTTGAATCACTCAAATGTGTCATTATGAATCCTAATCCCAGGTCTCAGGTTGTTGCTTCTATTACAACCTCTTTCCCATCTGGTCTTAAAAAGTTGAGCTTGAGTGGGTTTGGATATCCCTGGGAATACATGAGAATGATTGCTCAATTCCCAAATCTTCAAGTGCTCAAGTTGCGATGCTTTGCCTTTCAAGGGCCGGAGTGTGTAACAATCGATGGGGAATTCAAGCAGCTTCGATTTCTGCTGATTGAGGATACTGATCTCGAGTACTGGGAAGCGGATGGTGACTGCTTCTGATCGCTTGAGCGCCTAATCATTAGGCACTGCTACAAATTAAAGGAGATCTCATGGCTGCTTGAAGATATGTACAATATGAAAATGATTGAGCTAGTTGACTGTCCTTTAGCTGTGGAGTCCGTAAAGCAAATACAAGGATATAAATTCCCTCAAGTTTGCGTCCATTCTTCATGGAACGAAGGCGAACTCATCAAGTCATGACTGTTATCTGGAACTCTGGCAATTCGTAACTACTACAAGCCTTTTCAACAAGTGAGTTTTTCTTAACTTTTTCTGTATATTGGGAACATATACTGTATTAATATATTAGTTGTCAGATAGTATCATGTGTATGCCGAGTTACTTGCATTGATACCTGATATTTTAACTTGTTGAGCATGAGAAATCATGAGTTAATTTGTTTCACTAGTGGCTTACGTGTGCATCCGTTTAATTGGAGTCCCTATACTCATATATATATAGTTGATTTTAATTGGTCATTAAATTGATGATGACGATGTTACCAAGAGTTTAAATTAATCTAACAATTTGTTTCTTGAAATTATGATTGATAGTTTAAACTAAGCTAAGCAACCTCCATAGTCAGGCTTGAAATTATGATTGAAAATTGTTTTAGCAAAAGGAGGAACTTTGAAGAAATAAAAATGGGAACTAACGGCTGAAAATTTTGTACGTGTGACAGTATGAGCATGTGTCTTCCTGGAGGTTTCTAGCTCCCATTTCGAATTTACATTTGGTTTTGTAGTTGCATAGTTTGTGGTTCGCTTGTCATATTTTGACTAATATTTGTAATGGTATTGTTACACTTTTATTCCTATGGGTTATAAGCATTAATATTTATATTTCTATGCTAAGGAAATATGAAGTCTAATCTAATGTTTTAGCTAATACCTTCGGAGATATATTGAACACAATTCTCTTTAGGCATGAAAATTAGAGGTATAAATAGATACTAGATGGATTGGATACAAATGACTCATATTCATATTCAATTAACTTATATACTATTCATATTCTAATAATGGCATCCAAATTTGAACTTGGGTGTGCAAATGTTAAATAAATTCGGATATATATATTTATATATTTGTATTCAACTATAGTAATATATTCAAAAATCAAATTCAGTTGCAATAATTCAAATGTCCATACTTAGTTGTGATTATTCAAATATCCAAATATGTCGAATATTTGACTACATTAATCTATAATTAAATGCATTTTTTTGATAGAAGCCCATACAATTGCATTAAATGCATAGTAAAACATAATGCAATCGTTAAGAACATCACCGAAAACAGAAAAATGAGAAAGAACATAAAACAAAACTGGAGGTTAAAGCATTGCAATCCTAAAGAATGATCCCTAACTTTTCTAATGCAGCCTAGCACAATTCCCCTCAAGAAGAACAACCTCTAGGCAGTAAAAAAAAGAAAATCACAATTTCAAGATGTACTAATTAATTGAATATAGATTTAGAGTGGGTATCAAATGGATTAAATGTACAGTTATCATATTATTTATCTAGCTATATCAGAAAAATCTACAAATAAAATACGAATATCTATTTTAAATGAATACGGGTAATATTTTCATAAACATATACAAATATGAATGTTAATCGAATTTTTGAATATCCATTAATAATCCTAATAATTACAATAAGAACTAATAAAGACTTTTTCTGAGTTTAAAGTTATTTTAGTTTCTTTTCCAACATATATCCTTTGGGGAGTAAAATTTCCAACATTATTTATTGAATCACTTCCTATTTTGAAAATACAACAAATTAGACTACATTTTACAATGCCAAAACTTGTTTGCTCATCGCAAAATCCAAGCGTTCGGTTGCCTAAGAGGAAAAAAGAGTTGAGCGACTTTGGTATTTTGTAATGGTTTGGATAGGTTGAAAATTATTTCCACTTTTCTATACTAATCATTCTGGCGGCCATCCTTGTATACATAAATTTAGATTATCATAATATGGATAGTAATTATATTGATAAATAATAAAAAAAACTCAATATTACAATTAAGAAAAACTTATGGGATTGATTTTGTGAGATTAATTTTAGGAAGAAAATGCAGTTTATTTGTGAATTGTATAGGAGGAAAAAAAAAGAGCATGGAAAATTAGTAACTTTCACTAAATAAAATTTCATTTGGGACCTTAAAATTTTTTCTATACCAACAAAACATTTAAGAGTATAATACAATTTGATTTGCTCTATGAAAACTATTGTTTTCTAAGTGTAAATGATCTTTTATTTTTATATGGTATAGATATTGCTATGCTCTAAATTTAGGACATGAACAATAGTACTCCTAAGACTGAAGGACTCAAACACATTAAGCCACAGAGATCAAAACATACTAAAATTCATAAAATATTATCATAGAACATAAAAAATATTGTAGTAGAAGACAATTTAAATTTGCATACTATAAATCAAGCACCTGCATTTAGAAATGAATCCTAACGATTGCAATCCTTTGAAAATTTTCTCAAACAATAACAAAGACTTCAAAATACTATCAAACTTAAATCAAAACTAAGGAACATCATAACATCTTGTCACCAACCGCAACATTGATCATCCTCTTTGTTCTCAACTAAGTGCTCTATAAAAATGATTATATAATGGGATAAGCAACACTTCAGTTAGTAAATAGTTTCGTAAACTTCTATCAAATTTGAGCAAGTTACATACATAATACACAAGTTGTAGTATAAGCAACACTTTGTCTAGTAAATAGTTTCTTAGACCTTCTATTGGAATTGAGCAAGTTTCATGTAATACACAAGAGAAGAGATATACGAAAAAGCATACTTGTTGTTTGGAAGTGAAACAAAAAAGCCAACCATCAAAAGCGAAATAGTTTCAAAAAGACATTCATGTACTGTATGATAATTTTTTGCATTAAATAATTAGGCTACAATCATAAAATCATACTCGTCAAAATATCTTCAAAGACATACTTTCAAACACCATTAGAACTTTGAATCTAGCTTGTCAATAATTAGAAAAATGCTCATCAGAATATTTTTACAAATATATACTCAGAACTTTCTTAATTTAATAATTTCACTGTTTAATACATAATTTTAATATAACATGTTCTAATTCACTTTTTATGGAAAAAAAATCATTAACAGTATATATACTTTCTTTTTGAAAAGTCATTCACAAAACATTGATGGACTATTTACTTTAGTTATCAAAAACTCAACATACTCTCGAATTCTTATTATACAGAATACACACATATTTATTTAGAAAAATAATTACAAAAATTAGAAGACATGATCTACTTGCAAACATATAATTTTTTCTTTTCTTTTTTTTCAAAAAAACATTTTACAGAAAACATAGAAAGAAGAAACTACTTACCCATCTCAGATTTTCTTTGGCTTAACATACATGTTGGTCTAGATTATCTAGGTCCAATCCACAAAAAAACCATGATAAATTAGGCCCATAAATATTCCTAAACGAATTAGAATATACTACAGTATAATTGATAGAGGTTAAAATTCTGCCTCAATATGATTAATCCTTAGACTCTTCACCTTCTCATTATGATCTTTCTCACCTAAGATAGATTTTGTGGACAATTTTAGATTTTTCATAGTGAATTCCTACATGAAAAGAAGGCAGCACAAGAAAAATCTTTTTCAAGGTTTCATATCACCTATATTTATATAGTTTGGTGAGCCCATATAAGCAAATACCCTGTGGGATAATAACCTATCTAGATTGACTTTTAAAATGAGAAGAAGAGCTCCAAAAAGATGTTACTATCCATAAATCCAATAATTACATAAAAAAATAGTAATATATGTCATCTTTGATTTATTAACATTGACCTAAACCCATAAAGACACAAATGCAATTTATGGGCTTAACAACTTGAAATGAATTAAATAGCTTGGATTGTGTATCTCACTTAAATCCATAAAAACATGATTAAAATATATGGAATTAGGTTCTGAAGTTGTCGTAACTTTTGAAATACATTAAATAGTTTGGACTAACTTATCCAAAATTGGACTTACTTTGACAATTCTATCATTTAAATATAGGTTCTAAAAGTATGCTACAATATTAACTTTGTTGCTGCTCCTGAATAAAATAATAAGTTACTAAATTAGTTTAAAACAGGTTATGGATCATAAGATTAAATTTTCTTTCATTATAAAGAGGAAATCATAGTTATATCATATTACTAATTTTCAAAAAGAAATCCAATCTTCCAGACATACTTTATCTGCTTTTGATGCTTGTTTACATACTGAAAGGATAAATATATTTCATAGAATTACAGCCAAATAATATGTCAAGCCAAATAACCTTCAACGCAAGACTAATTGATAGCTCCAACATGTACTGCCTTAAGCTGACATCAGTAGTAGGTAGTTCAATTATTACTTAAAATTCAATAAATAAAGCTTCCGTCAAACAATTGGCATCATATGCCAAGCTGATAGTTCTACATGTTCAATCATCACTAAGCAATTCTTAGAAAATTATTAAGATTGAAAGTCGACGTCCTGAAAATTGCAAATAAAATTAAGATAAGTACCTAAAATAGGATCCCTAATAAGCTCCGACAAGGATTGAATTTATGCCCAGTATATATTTCTATTAAGATCTCATAAGTATTGACTGAACTCCAAATTTAAGAACAAATTCCAGAAGATGAGCAACCTAAAATGTCGATAAAGAATTAAAACCAACTAAAATTAATCCACTAGTTGTAACATCCAAATCAAATATATCCATTAAGGTCACTACTAACCACTCATACTTGCATTCTAAATCTCATGGCATCTAGCATAGCCGTAATTAAATTCGAGTAGTTTTGGGGGTATAATTGATGATACTATTGATTGGAATATATATTATTAAATCTTATTATAATAATTCAAATAAAGACTCAACTATTACATTATACCCCCCCTGCAAAAAATTTTGTACTCAAAATTTTAGACTTCCCGTGTTTCAATATAATCTCTAGATTGTAGATGGCTTCTCTATTGATACGCTTCTCTATTGATACGCTTCTAACTTTCTTTCTATAGGCCTAATCGTTGCAATTCTTAGGGAGTTCGAAAGCTAAGAGAGAGACCTTAAACTTTTATGTTGACATCTCAACCTAAATAAGATGTTATCAAGGATTGAACTCGAGTCCAAAATTTATAAGTGTGATGAAAATTCAGACAGTGACAAATTCAACCTTAAGAACTCTCTAATTTGATATATCTTACTATTCCCACCATAACTTTCTCTACAAACATCAGATTAAGTTATTTCAAGTGGCTAAAGAAACCTAAGAGATTGTACTATAATTCTTATGTTGTCAACTTTGTTTAATTCTATGGGGATCAAGTAGTAAAAGGCATCATAATTTTCTATTTTAGGAAAATTGAAGTCCTATGCTTTCTGGCTTGACACATCTTTTTATTTTAGTCATAAATTTCTCTCTTTATATATGTCTTATTGATATGATTCAGATGGCCGCAGATACCTGAGACATAGAGCTAGAATTCTTATATTGGGAACTTTTCAGATTCAGTCAGAAAATATGATGAAAATCCATTAAATATTATGTTCATGCAAAATTAGAATCCTTGGATGCTAACCCCTGGCTTTGTATTATTTTCATTCTCATTTTTTATTTTTATTATTTCAAAGTTTGAAAAAGTAAGTAGTGAAAATGAGTTGAAAACAAGCTGTATTTGGATAAATTATTGGAAAAGTAATGATTATGCTGTGTTTAATAAATTGTAGATGGAGAGAGATAGTAATAATGATAATATAAAGAGAAGATATATAAGTTATTTGGAAAAGATATGTAGGTTATTGGCTAATATGTTTCAAGAATAAAAATGATAATATGTTAGGTAAAAGTGTATAAAATGACATGTTTTACTTTTCAAATAGTAGAAAATGTAAAAATAGAGTTTGAGAATAAAACCAAATGGCACTTAATTTTGTCATTTTACATCATTTTCCAAAAGCCAAATGCTCATCCCCTATTCCAAAGTGTATCCCAAAACTTTTAATCCACAACTAAAGATGCTTTGGTCTAATTAGTTACTCAAAAAAGTTCAAACCTATATCTTAGTCTAAAATCGCAACCTAAGCTCTCATATATACCACCTCTATCATGCTTTAAATCTTAGACATGTTACGTTAGTGCTTCTAAACCCATAGAACTGAAAACACTAAGCTATAGAGATCAAAACATACTAAAATCCATAAAATATTATTATGAAACTTCAAATATATCACTATTCACAACAAAAGATATTTCAAATTCTTAAACATTGAAATCAAATCCTAACTATTACAATCCATTGAAGCCTGTCTCAAACAATAACAAAGATTTCACAGTAATAACCAAACTTAAATTAAAACTAAGGAACATGTCAATATCTTGTCACCAATTGCAAAATTGATTATCCTTTTTATTTTGAACTAAATCCCCTATAAAACTGGTTGTATAGCGGTATGAGCGACACTCCACCCAATAAATGGTTTCTTAACCTTCTATTGAATTTAAACAAGTTACATACATAATACACAAGAAAAGAGATACAAGAAAAAAGCATGCTTATTTTTTTGAAGTAAAACAAAACAACCAACTTTCAACAATGAATAGTTTTGAAAAGATGTACATATACCATATGACAACTTTTCATGTTAAATTAGGCTACAATTATAAAATCATGCACATAACAATATCTTCAAAAATATACTTCCAGACACTGTGAGAACTTTTTGAATCTTACCAATAATATGAAATAATGCTAATCAAAATATTTGCAAAAATATACTTTCAAATTTTTCTTGACTTAATAGTTTATTCATGAACTTTTAGAATCCCAATTGACTATCTTGATCAAGATCTTAACTATAACTCTGTTAATGGGTTTGGATACAACTATTATCACCTGTAGGGGGGCCTTAACTATAATCCCATTAAGTGGATTCCGATACTAGTATTATTACCTTTAAGAAGGCCTTAACTAAAATCCCATTAAGTGAGTTCAAGTACTACTTTTATTACCTATAAAAAGGCTTAGTGATAACTCTATTAAGCGAGTTCAAAGATTGTTTCTACTATAACCCATATCATGATTTCAAAACTTGTTCCACCAACAATTTCCCAATCATGTAGAGCATTATTTCTAATCGCATTAGATTACATAGTAGACCTTAAACAACAAAAAATCTTAGCATAGCATGCTTTAATTCATTTTTTTATAGAAAAATCATTTAAATAGAAAAACATGTATAGTCATTTTACAAAACATGGAAGGGCTATTTAATTTACTTATCAAAAATCTTAACATAACATACTTAAATCCAATTTTATTCAAAAAAAATCATTTATATAGAATATAGGTATATATATTTATTCAAAAAAAAACCATTTAGAAAAAGATAGAAAGCAAGAGCAACTTACAAGCATATAATTTTTTTCTTTTTTTTTCAAAAATACTTTTTATGAAAAACATGGAAGGAAGAAACTACTCACCCATCGCTAATTTCCTTTCGCTTAATCTATGGTTTAGCCTGGGGTACCTAACTCCTATACACATAAATTAATCATGATAAATTAATGTCCTAAATATATCTAAATGTATCAAAATATGCTACTGTATAATTGAAAAAAGGTCTAAATACTGCCTCAATAACATGAATAGATTGATCCGTAGGTTCTTCACCTTCCCAATGCAATCTTTCCCACCTAAAATGGATTTTATGGAGAAATTTAGTTTTTTTTTTAAGTGAATTTCCATATTAGAAGAAGACAGAAGAAGAAAATGTGCTTTTAGGATTTCGTACCACCTATATTTATGTGGTTTTGATAAGCCCATACAACTAAATACCTTGCAAAGGTCCAAAACCTATCTAAATAGAGCTTGAACTGATAGGGAAACCTCCAGAATGATGTTTCTATCCATAAATCCGAAAATTACATAAGAAATAGTAATATTGATCATCTTTGATTAATTAACATAGATCTAAATCTATGAAGACATAAATACAATTTATGAGTTTATTTCTATACTAGTTATGGGTTTAACAACTTACAAAAAAATCAAATAGCTTAGACCATTTATCACACCTAAACCCATAAAAACACAATTATAATTTATGGGCTTAATCATAACTTTCAAAACAAATTAATAGTTTGGGCTAACTAATCAAAGATTGGACTTACTTTTGATAATTCTATCATTTGAATATGGGCTATAATATTTGCTGTGACTGCTCCAAATATAAATATCTAAGTCACTTACTTAATTTAAGACAATTGAGGGACCATAAGATTATACTTTCATTCATTATAAAGAGAAAATCAAAGCTATATCATATTACTACTTTGTCAAAAAGAAATCCAATCCTCCATATATACTTTGCTTTCAATGCTTGCATACATACTAAAATGATAGACATATTTCATAGGATTATGCCTAACTAATATGTCAAGTCAAATAACCTTCAGTGCAACACTAATTCATAGCTCCAAAATATACTAATATCAATAGTTGCTAGCTTAATCATTACTTAAAACTCAATAAATGAAGCATCTATCAAGTAATATGCACCTTGTGGAAAGCAAATATATTCTATGTTCAATTATCACTAAGCAATTCTTATACAATTATTAAGATCGAAAGTTTATGTCCTCGAAATTGCAAGTAAAATCATAGTGTACCTAAAATACAATTCCTAAAATGCACCAAAAAGTATTCAATTTATATTCAATTTTTATTTTCTATTAAGATCCCATAAATATTGGGCGAACTCCAAAAAAATTCACATGCTCAAATTCCAAAAGAAGACCAACTCAAAATGTCAATGAAAATCAAAATCAACTAAATCAGTTTGCTATTTTGAACAATCCAACATCAAATATATCCATTTTCTTTTTTTTTTTTATCTCGAAAGATAGAATGTCACTATTAACTATACATTCTTATAGTCTACATCCTATGGCATCAAGGCTTAGCTTTAATTTGAAACTTGAGTAGTTCAAGAGGTATAATTGATAATAATTTTGATTAGGTTATATATTATTGTAACACCCCTAAGTTCATAATCACATAAATTTTAATAATAAGAAAACTCAACTTAATTAATTCAGTTAATGCTAAGAATTTTAAAGGAAAAATAAAAATTGAATTGGGTGCAAATGGATCGCATTTAAATCCAGTAGGTTCTTAGGACAATGTTAGACAATTTGAGAGGCAAGAAAATTAATCAAATAAGACCTAATTGTAAAAATTGAAAATTGGGTGGGGCCGATACATGCATGACAGAAATGGGTGGGATCATTGGAAGGTTGGGGGCCAATGTGAAGCACTAAAAAGGTTGAGGATTCAATCGCCATTTGAGAGAAAATTTTAGGGAGAAATATGCAATTAAGGAAAGCTAAAATATCAAAATGGAAGGCCCTCTTTTCATTTCACTCTAGCATGCATACCGTCATCTTCTTCACCAACCCATTTTCACCGACACTAGTGAATTAAGGGGACAAGACTAATATTCTCTTCCTCTCATCTCGATGAGCACAGTGTTACCCATTTCTCCTAGAAATTCTCGATCAATTGGTGGCAACAGGTAGCCAAACAGTAGTGATCAACAGTTTTGGCGGATTTCTTGGTACCAATGGCTGAAACTTGAAAACTAAAGGTCTAATCTAACTAGCTCGGTGAGTAGAACATAACGGTAGCTTCAATTTTACAAATAGATTGTTGGAGTAGAAGTAATTGAAGAGAAAAGGTGGAACAGCTCCAGTGACTATTTTTCCTCAATTAAATGGAAAGAAAATCTTAAAATTGATTGGAGGGCTGTGACAAGCCCACCAAAGCGCACCTGGTGGTGGTGCTGTGCATAACTCCAACGAGCAAGTAGGCAACTTCGACAGTCAAGAAGTAAAACCTCTAGGACGATAATTTGGACATTTGCGATCTAATTCTAGGCTGTGAATTGACCTGAAACTTCTATCAATTTTGGAAAACTCCTTTCAAACGAATAAATGTTTTTGAATTTAATTTGATTAAACTGTTGAGTTGGTTTTTGATGTAGATTTGAGTTAATTAGACCGAATTATGATGTTGGATTGGAATAATTGAAAATGATTTAGTTATAAAAGTGGAATGTGGACCCAAATTGAATAATAAGAGACTAATTATTATTTAATTGATATAATTGGGAAGCCAAATTATGAATCGGTAATGAAAATTTATTCGTATGGAAAAATATGTTAATTTTATAGATAGAGATTAAATTAATTAACTATAAACTAAAACTATTAATTTGATCATTAGTTATGAAGTAAAGTATAGGCCTAGAATTGAATAAAAAACATAATTAATATTAATTAAGCCAAAATGATATGTTAGGATGTCGAAACTGTGAAATGAAAATGAAAAATGCGTATTATAGAGAAATGTATTAAATTTATATGTATGGGCTAATTTATTAGCCATGGACTAAGAAAGCTAATTTGAATATTAGTAATGAAACTAAAATGTGGGACCAAAATTGATAAAATATGTAATTAATTTTATTTGATTAAATTGGCATGCTTTGAAAGTCAAAATTATAAATTGAAATAAGAATTGATTACTATAGTTAAATGAACTAAATTGGAGAAAATTGACTTGAAGCCCAACAATAAAATAGAACGTTTGATCGCCAAAATGACTTTATTATCGAGCAAACCTAATATTTCGATTTAGGTAGTCAAAAAGAAGAGAGTTGTTATATTTAAATGTTTTGATCCAAATATCAAGATAAAATGGAAACTCATTAATAGAATATCACTGAAACTTTTAAATAACTATGGTTACCAATGCTAGATGCTATTTGCTAGTGTCAATATCTTATATCACATTATGGTTGAAAATAGCTAGTAAAGACCTGGGCATTCTGGGCCAATAGAAGACTCCTGTCATGGTTGTAGGATTCCTATTGAGGTTTATACTAGATGCTATGAGATATGTTTACTGGGAAAGAACTTAAATGTGTTAAATATAATATTATTGCTTGATTGTTCCTGTTTGAATTTGAGAATTTGATTCATTTCTTTGTATTACCATATCTTTAAACAACTTTGAACTCATGCATTGAATTCAAGATATTAGCTAAAATTTGATTTAAGATATTCACTCATTCTTTCAAGGTCCATCTCTTAATCTTGGTATGAAAGTAAGATTTTTCTAAATATCAATGTCCTTTAGATTTGTGCTATTTGATATTTTGAACTTACTTGTATTTTCATTTGAACTGAATTTGGAAATATTTTAATAGAACCATAGATGCATTAGAACATCAAAATTTGTCAAAGTCTAATTTGACTAAAATATTATTGAGTTAATCACCACATTTTGTGATTTTAATTATGAGGTTGTCTTGCCAATTGGCACTGATTGACCTATTGTTGTTGTGGAGGCTATATCACCCGCCCGTATTGATATACCATGATAGAGGCAATCATGTTGGCTGACCCGCATTGATATATTATGATAAAGACAGTCATGCTGGCTAACCTGTATTGATATATTGTGATAAAAGCAATCATGCTGGCTGACCTAATTGGTATATTTTGATAGAGGTAGTTATGTTGGTTGACCCATATTAGTATATTGCAATGGACACAATCATGTTGGCTGATCCGTATTAATATATTTTAGAAATAGTCATGTTGACTATCATGTATTGATATATTGTGATAGAGACAATCATATTAACTGCCACCCATGTTGATATATTGTATTAGGGGCAGTCATGATAGCTGGTTCGTATTAATATATTGTGCTGGAGATAGTTATGCTGGCTCACCTATATCTATCTATTGGTTATAGAAACTATTTTTTTGATCAATTTGATGGTGTTTTTTGATTTATTTTGTCCCATATGGCGATTGTGACATAAAACAAAAAATGAAAACATTCTTGTATAGTAAGTTTTGCGAAACACACCCATACAACTAGTTTTATGAAATATTTCCATGCTGTTGGTTTTATATAGTGTTCTTGTGTAATTGATACTATATGTTGATCAAGTTCTTGAATTCTAAAATTTGAGACTTTTGTGGAATACTATGTAACATTCAATTTTGAGAAATGCTTCACGTGGCCAGTTTTGCGAAAGTTAAATAGATTTCTAAAGTTTGAAATATAAGTCTTTTGTGAAATATTTCTATACATTTGATTTTGTAAAATTGAATCGCTTTTTGAATTTGAAATATGAGACTCTACACAAAATGCACTTGAAGCTTGAGGGTTCTCTTTACTAGTATGGAACGGCATTGAGATAAGTCAAGATGTGCAATACTTAATATACTATTCAACAGTTCTATTTTGTGAATCCCTATGAAACTTATTTACGAATTAACATCATGTTTCTTGGCATGTACTTATCACTACCCATATTTTTTGACTATTTTTCTATACTGCATTTTCATTATTATTCTTAGCTTTGTATCTTGATCATTACCTCACTAAGTCATTCAAACTTACTTCTGTACATTATTCCTTTTGTTCATTGCCCAGATCGAAGAAATAGGAGACACCATAAGTGTAGGCCATATTACACATAGTGTAAATAGTGCTATAAAGGTATCTATAAATGGTAAGGGTATGATATATATATATATATATATATGCTTGTAATATAATGATGTGTCTATTTGTAGGCTATCATTTTTAACCTTGGATGAAATGCAAGAGGTTAGGGTTGGTTAAGTTTGATGTGAGCTTGTATTTTAAAATTGTGAGCCTTTGGATGATTGTAAATTATGGAGACACAGTTTAGCTAAAAGTTTTTAGAATGTCTATTTGGCATAGCATTTCATTAATTGATTTTGATCTTACTTATTATTTCAGGTCATACGGAATTATTTAAAGTGAAAATTTTTTAGGTGTACATTTTATCTTCAAAATTCATTCAAAATAGCATCCGGTCCAAAACTAGCACCTATCTAACAAAGCACTGCAGAGGTGATATTAGAGATTGGCTTTGGAAACCTATCTGACAAACCACTGCAGAGGTGATATTAGAGATTGGCTTTGGAAACCTAAGCTAACTTTTGGATCAGTGGAGATTAAGCTTGACTTAGGTTTTTTCTCTAGGATATGAACTTATGGGACAACACTTGATATCAAAAGAGTAAAGAATCAGTACTAGGATGGCTAGCTAATATATAGTCCAGTACCTTAAGGTATCACACATTTGATTTTACTAATATTTGGTGAACTAATAGTTTGGGATATGTAGTTGTGTGAGTATTTTTGTGATAATAGAACTTGGAAACCCAAAGGTCATCTAGGATAATAAGTATTTAACATATATGGGATTTAGATTTAGATGATGAAGTTAAATCAAAAATGACAGTTCTATAATGAGATTATATGTACAACTACATGGTAGTATTTGAGAGGAAAATACGGAAATATTTCTCATGAAGAGATGAATGACATGTATATATGATTACAATTCAAATATCTAGGGTAATTAGTTTGTTGATAATGAAAGAGCTTACTAGTATGATTATAAGATAAAAATGGATAAGTGAGATAGAAAGATTGCTCATCAGAAATGAGGTGCTTATAAATCATACTATAAAATCGAGGAATAAAGGAATAACATCTTCATGGAAAATAATAGGCAAAAGTGACAAGTGCTCTGGAGATAATTAGTTGTGCCTTAACTCGACTAGGAGAATTTGAGGATCCAATAATGTGGGACTTTTAGAATAGTTAAAGAATGTAGCATATCAACATATAAAGATGAATATGTTTTATATATAATCATATGAGGCATGAAATGAAAGGTATTGTTTTGTCAATAGTAATATTACATTTATTTAATATTATTTGCCTTCAATTAGATAAACAATGAGTTTAACGAAGATATTATATAAACTTCTGTATAAGGTGGCATAACATTAGTTTGGTATAATTATATTTCTATGTCATATCAAATAGAATGAGCTTGTACTTAACGTATTTTTGTATATTATGATAAGAATCGATAGATGGTGTACATTACTTAATATATATTTTGTTAAATGTTGTAGATTTATTCATAATCAGTAAGACCTTAAGATTTTTATATACTAAATGACATCATAGCAACAACCTCGCCCAATTCTCTTATTATGGTCAATTCGAGGTCATAGAGGACGACCGCCCATTAATCAAGCATAAGCAAAAAAGGGCTAAGTGGAAAATACTTCTAACTAAGGACATCCCATACAGAAGAAGAGAATGATGGCAATCCTGCTAGTAAGCTAGACAATCAAAAGACAAGCTATAGAAATATGTTCACCATGTGGTAGTATTTCATGCAATTTTGTCAATAGCAAAGTCAAGTTGCTGGTTCTCAAAGTATTGAAGAATCTTCTATGGATTGAAGGCTAGAAAATTTTTTTAGACACAACCTCCCAAGGTTTATGGATAAACTAGATGACTAGAAGATAGAAGCATGGATTGAGATTGAGAAAAATTTTCAAACATTAAATTATCTAGAAAGATAGATAATTAGACATGTCACCTTCTTTTGGGAGAGGATGCCAATCATTGGTGGAGGTTGTTGGAAAAACAACAGAATAAAGAAAGGAACACTTTATACTAGGGAGAACTTTAAAAACAAGTTTATGAATAAGTTTGTACCTTAAGTCATAAAGAATGCTCAGGAGTGGGAGTTTACAAAGCTTATCGAAGGATCTATGTCGGTGTGACAATACAAAAACCAAATTCAACCATTTAATCTAGTATCCACCTCACATTTTAAAAGATAAGGGATGCAGAACCTAAAAGTTCATTGAAGGGCTAAAACTTCAGCTACTGAGAATCCTTATAGCTTGTGAATTCCTACCTATAGCAAGGCCATGAATAGGGCTATGCAGGTAGAATCCAAACTTAAGGAGCTACATAAGATAGAAGAAAATATGAAACAAGGAAAGACTTTTGAAGCTAGAGTTGAAAGTAAAGATAAAAATGACTTGGGAAAAAACAAGCAAAAGATTCAAGGTGAAGCAACACCTAGCCATCTCTTTTAGTTTGGAATTAATCCTTGTCCACCCCAATCAAACTTAAGAAAAGTATGTGGATTTTGCAATGCTAACCATCATAGTGAATCCACATGTTGGAAGAAACATAGAACGTGTTGATGGTGTGGCAATGAGCAACATTACATTAAAGATTGTCCTAAGAATAGAAAATCAAGCTCATATGTTCAAGGAAACAAAGAAAACAAGTGGTAGAGCCCAACAAAAGACAAAGGAACCCAACTCATACTAATACCCTCACTAAAAGTAACGCATAAGATGATGTTGCTCAAGATATGATTTACGATATAATATTTTGGAGAAAAATTATAGATGATTTTGATTTATATTTATCCTCTTATGTCTACCCATTTTAAACCATGCTTTAATCAACTCTTATATATATGGAAGTGGTAATTGAAGTTAGGAACCAGACCTACCTAGGTTAGGTTAAGGAAACTTTAATGCCAAGCCCTTGAAGAAATATACCCACGTTAATTTGTATTGAAGATGCATTTGAATTTTCTAAGATTGTAGAGCCATTGGTGGAAGTAATTGAAAGGATTAATAAATTGAATGAATAGAGATATACAAAGAATTTCAAGAATTAAAGAGAAATAAAATTATCTTGCTCAGGATATAGAACTAATTGTAATGTTGATTGCTTGATGAATAGAGGGACCTTTTAAAGAAAAAAAAGCAAGAAATTCTTGAGTCATATGAATGTATTGATAGGTAAGATTTGGAAAAGTCTAAGATTGACAAATATTTTAGGTTAGAAGAATGAATTACTTTACCTGATGAATGACAAAATAAATGAAGGATAAGTATAAGTCTTTTGAGGATCAAAGATAGAAATTTGATATTAGGTTATAGAATTTAGCAATCAACCTAGAATGTAATAGAATGTGAAATACTCAAGAGAGACTTGAGTAGGTAAAGGAACTCAAGATAGTACAATCCAATAATGGAAGCAAATTAGAGATTGATCGAGATGGAAAAATAGAGTATGTTAAACTAATTAGATCAAAAAAATAAGAGTCAGTAAAAGATTCATTCTTGCAGATGATGAAATAATAAGCGATGGCTAGGCATTGAGATTTTGAATGAGAATTTAGGGAGCATATTTTTTTAGAGGGAGAGGATTGTAACATCCCTAAGTTTATAATTACAAAAACTTTAATAATAAAAAGAACTCAACTTAACGAATTCATTTAATGCTAAAAATTTTAAAGGAATGATAAAAATTGAATTAAGTACAAACGGATTACATTTAAATCTAGCAGGGTTTTAGAGCAATATCAGAAAATTTGAGAGGCTAGAAAATTAATTAAATAGGACCTAATTGCAAATATTAGAAATTGGGGTGCCAGTACATGAATGAGAGAAGTGAAAGGGGATCATCAGAAGGTTGGGGGGGCCATGTGAGGTACTACAAAAGTTGAGGACTTAATTGCAAACTAAGAGAGAATTTTGGGGAGAAATATGCAATTAAGGAAAGCTAAAATCATAAAAACAGAAGGCCCTCTTTTCAATTCATACTGGCATGCATACTATTATCTTCTTCAACAACCTAGCTTCACTGCTACCTGTGAACTAAGCATACAAGACCACCATTCTATTCCTCTCATAATGAGCACAATGGAAATAATTTCTCCTAAAAATTCTCAGCGAAATGGTAGCAGTAGATGGCTTAATAACGGCTAACAACGGTGGTAGTAGGTTTAGTGGTTTTGATGGCTAAAACTCAAAATCTAAATGTATAATCTAACAGGCTTAGAGAGTAGAGCACAATGGTAGCTTCAATTTTGCAAATGAACCATCAAAGTGGTAGTAATTGAAACCGAAGGGCATGGCATCTTCGGTGACTATTTTTTCTTAATTAAACAACGATCGAGTGTCTGATTGTGAAATTGATTGGAGAATTGTGACTAGTGCAGTGAGGTGCACCTAGTTGTCGGTGGCCTAGCATAACTCTAGTGGATGGCCGGCAGTGGTGGCTTTGGTCGCCAAGAAGTGGAATCTCTAAAATGATGATCTGAATGCATATGGGCTAGTTTAGGCTATGAGTTGACCTCAAACATGAATAATTTGATAAAATTCCATTTAAACGAATAAATGCCTCCTAATTTAGTTTGATTAAATTGTTAAGTTGCCTTTTGATGTAGATTTGAATAATTGGACTGAATTATGACATTGGACTTGAATAATAGGATATGATTTAGTTATATTGTGACATGTGGACCTATATTCAATAATAAGAGATTAATTATTATTAAATTATATTAATTGACACAATTGGGGAGCAAATTATGAATTGGCAATGAAAATTTACTCGTATAGGAAAATATATTAAATTCATGGATGAAGATTAAATTGATTAACTATGAACTAAAAATATTAATTTGATCATTAGTTATGAAGTGAGATGTAGGGTTGGAACTAAGTAAAAGACATAATTAATATTAATTAAACCAAGTTGACACATTAGGATGTCAAAACTATGAAATGAGAATGAAAATTAACTATTACAGAGAAATGTACTAAATTTATGAGTATAGGCTAATTTATTAGTTATGGACTAAGAATACTAATTTGAATATTAATAATGAAACTAAAATGTGGGCCTGATATTGATAACATATAAAATTAATATTATTTGATTGAATTGGCATACTTCAAAAGTCAAAATTATAAATTGAAATAAGAATTTATTATAATAGTTAAGTGTGTTAAATTGGAGAAAATAGATTTGAACCTCAACAATACAATAGAACTTTTGATCACCTAAATGATCTTGTTATCGAGCAAACCTAATATTTAGATTTAGGTGGTTGGAAAGAAGAAAGCTATTATCTCTGATTGTTTCGATGTAGGTATCAAGACAAAATGGAAATTTGTGAATAGAATATCACTGAAGCATTCAAATAATCGTAATTACTAGTGCTAGATGTTATTCAGTGGTGTCTATACTTATATCACATACTAGTTGAAAATAGGTGGTAAGTACCTGAGTATTTCATGCCAGTAGCACTCCTATTATGGACGTAGGATTCTAGGTAAGGTCTAGACTCGATACTATTCGATTAGTTTTCTTTGAAAGAACTTATATATATGGTAAAAATAATATATCATGTAAATAACTTTGAACTCATGCATTGAATTCAATATATTAGTTAAAAGTTTCATATTGCTCCATCTTTCAAGGTCTATCCCTAATTCTTGGTTTGAAAGAAAGATTTTTCTAAATATCAATATCCCTGTTTGAGGGGAATTCTGAAATGTGCTATTTTATATTTTGAACTTGTTTATATTTTCATTTGAAGTGAATTTGGATAATAGAACCACATTTTTTGATTTTGATGGTGAGGTTATCATGCCAACTCGCCGTGATTGACTTATAGTAACTGTGGAGGTCATATTAGCTCGTATTGATATATTGTGATAAAGGCAGTCATGTTGGCTAACCAGTATTGATATATTGTGATAGAGGCAGTCATGTAGGCTAACCTATAATAGTATATTGTGATAGAGATAGTCATATTAGCTGCCTTGTATTGTTATATTATGATAGAGGCAATCATATTAGTTGACTCGTATTCATATATTATAATAGAGACAGTCATGTTGCTGACCCTTATTGATATATCTTGTTAGAGGCAGCCATGGTGGCTGACTCATATTTATATTTTGTGATAGAGACAGTCATGTTGGCTAGCTCAAATTGATATATTGTGTCAGAGGCAGTTATGCTGACTCACCCATATTTATGCATTGGTTATGGAAGTCATTTTACTAATCAATTTGAAGGTGATTTTTAATTTTTTCTTTCCCATATGGCAATTGTGGCAAAAAGCTCAAAGTGAAAATTGCCTTGTATAGTAGGTTTCGTGAAACATGCCTGTATAGCTAGTTTTATGAAATGTTTTTGTGCCGTTGCTCTTGTGAAATGTTGTGTAATTAATTCTGTAAGTTGATCGAGTTCTTGAATTCTAAGATTTAAAATTTTTATGGAATTGTCTGCATCATTCAATATTGAGAAATGTTTCATGTGACCGGTTTTTTGAAAGTTGAACAAATCCTAAAGTTCGAAATTTATTGGGCTTCTATTAATTTTGCTATGAATATTAATACATAGCAAATCTGTTGTACTTGCAATGAACATTGCTATAGATTGATAAATAATAATTTTATTAATTAAAAAAATTATAATTATAATTTATAGCCACAGCTAAAAGATTAATTTTATAAAAGTTCTTTCATGACGAATGCCTAGTTCATCCACCTATTCTTGCGTGCTGAAATGAATTTCGCTGAGCTTGACATTAAAAATATTTGTGCATGCTATCTAAAAAAATTGTTTAGCACAAAATGCCAAACATGTGGTAGGTTGAGAAGGAAAATTTGGGTGCAGTCGAGCAACTTTTGATAATTTTTCTTTTGTAATGACGTGCATGCAGTTGAAAATTAATGTGTTGAAAATCTTTGTTCAATTTTTTTCCTTGGCTGAAAATTAATGTGTTTAATTAAATATTTTATGTGATGTGAAATTATTAATAAAGGCAAAGTTAACTGTTAATAGCAACTTGTAAATTTCTTTCTAAATATTGGATATATATATTTGACATGACGTGTATATATTTTATTCATTAAGAAATAAAATATTAATTGGTATAAAAAATTCAAAATAGAATATCGCTAACCTGTAATTATTAATTAACAAATCTCAAGTTGATTCATGCACCCACAAGTAAAATGGACTGTCACTATAAGAAAAAGAAAATTAGTGTCAAAATAATAAATAATAATGTAAAAATTGTTACTAATTACATATCTTAAGAGAGAAATTTTTTTGTATTGTCAACCTAATAATTTTTACAATTTAAATAGTGATAAGAATAGTTTTCAAGTTGTTACTATTGGTAAGTAACGATACTGCTACAGTAACAACTGAGTGACAAAGAAATTCGTATTTTAAATTATAATGATAATTTTTATTGTCATTATGTTTTTAATATAGGAGTATCATTGATTGTTAATGGTAACAACTTAATATATTAATTTTTGTTGCAAT
>JACGDI010005522.1:824053-845285 GCA_014898725.1 Jacaranda copaia
ATTATTTATTAATTAAAAAGATAAATTTTTAAATTTAATTATGTTATTAATTAAAATAGTAATCATATCTAAAATTATTAATTGAAATAATAAATGTTTTTAAAATAATTAATGAATTTTAGTTATATTTATTAACTTTATATGTATATGTATATGTATATATTAACATTTACAAATTTTTTAATATATAATTTTGGGGCATATTTGTACTTTATACTATAAGCTTATCAACCAAATTGCCAGAAAGCCAATTATGGAATTTCACATGTCATTTTTAATGAAAAATTAAAGAAACCCCTATGGCGACTAACGTCTAGATTAAATTGTTGGGCATTGATAAACTTCAAGGGGTTTTTTATAATTTTTGAAAAAGTGAGGATATTTTTTCATAATTATGCAAAATCTAAAGAGTGGTAACCATAATTCACCTTTAATATAGACAAAACAAGATTAGAATATATTTTATATATAATATTTTTCAAATATTATTTATTAGATACAAATAAAAGATACAATTAAACTACGAATGATCATATATCTAAACAAATATATTCAAGGAACATGTACCTAGAGCATAAATTAAATGGACCAAATATGCAAATTACAATATTTATACCCATTTACAGTTGAGCATCCGCTAATTGAATACAAAACAATATTTGGTTTAAATGAAAGCAAGTAATATTTTGTATAAATAAATATAAATACGAATATTAATTGAATTTTCAAATATTCATTGATAGCCCCTATAAATATCCTTTTATGAGGGAAAATCGCTTACATTGCTTATGTATCACTTCCTATATTGTGAATACAACAATTTAACCTACATTTTAGTATGGCAAAACTTGTTTGTTTGGCACAAGATCCATGTGTATGGCATGAGGGGGGAACATAATCGGGTGGCCCTTGATATTATGTAACTACTTGGTGCAAATGGATTGAAAATTATTTCCACTTGTTTTGTACGCCGATCCTACGTGCATAAACTATAGGGGTGATATTGATAAATAATGAAAATCTCAATATTACAATTAAGAAAAACTGAAGGGATCGATTGTGGGATTAATTTAGGAAGAAAATATTGTTTATTGTGAATTGTGTAGAAGAAGAAAAGAAAGTAAGGAAAAGTAAAGAAGAATATGAAAAATTAGCAGTTTTTAACTAAGAAGTAAAATTCCATTTGGAACTTCAAAATTTCTTTTTCAACCAATAAAATATTTAGGAGGGTAATATAATTCGGTGTTGCGGTTTGAAAACTGCCATTTTGTATGTGTGAAGTTTCTTTTCTTCTTATATGGTATATATTTGTGTAAATAGCTAGTTATATCTAGAGAGGAATTGAAGCAAGAAATTAATGCACTGAGTTTGGATAAATGTTTGATATTCAAAGACTATATCAAACACAATAAGAAAGCATTATTCGTAGTCAGTGTGAAAACATAGCAAATTGGAATTTTTCTTAATCTAACTGCTACTGTGACAGGCATGCTTTGTTTAAAAATTTAAAGTGATGTGAAACCATTAATGTCAAGGCTTAATATTAGAAACTTGTATAATTCCTTAAAGGTTAGTTTGCTTCGAATGATGTGATTATGAATGATATATAAATAAATGAATATGTTTTAAATCTATCAAGATAAATCAATATAATCTCACGTTTGGTTGGTAAGATTAACTAAAAAGTAAATTAAAATAAAACATATGATTTTATGATTATAATTTTTTTATTATTTATTTAAATAATTTTTTTACATACTAATTAAGAGGAGTTTGATCTTTTTGAATTTTATCTAATCCTAGGAAAATGTTTCGAGCCTCTCTCCTCTCTCTTATTGATCTATATTCCAACTTAATATAGGGCCAATAACTTATCAAGGATCCTATATCAAGGCAAACAAACAATAAATTATGAGTGATTATGCATCTATCAAGCATAATCAATTGAAGCAAATAAATCATAATTGTAAAAAGCAGCCTAACCAGATCATCACGATATTGTCTTTTATTTATTTGTCTGACGTGAGTTGATTTCTATTAGACAGCACCAACAGATTAATATGAATAAAAAATCCCAAATTGCTAATTATGTATTGTTCACTTCAGTCCGACTTACATACATTTACATTGATCGTCTCATTTTTAAATTTCATGAGGACAACCTAAGTGCACGAAACTAATAATATTGCTAGTCAATGGTTGAACTGGCTTTTAATTGCCATGGTCCATTAATTTATATTTGGCTTTCATTACTAGATGATTTAGAGGGTAGTCAAGTGAGCTTATACGTTATAAGCTCCTCAAAGCATCTTATAATATGTTCGGAAATTTATAAGATATCAAAAAATAATGCGGAAGGTAGAGATAATCTTGATTGAAGAGATCTTTTGAAAGACTTTCTAAACAAAGAAAATATTTGATAGACAATAAGTATTATCCCTTAGATTTTTTTTTTCTTTCTTTTTTCTTTTAGATAAACATTATTTTATCTGTTATTTCAAGTTTTACATTATCTTTAGAGAGTTGAGTGTTGTTTTACATTATTTCTTAGGGCGTTAGGAGTCTTAGAGATAAGCATAGATTTTTCATATTCCTATCTTTTAGAGGGCTAGAATTCTTTAAGAGACTTACAAATAGGCTCACATATGCAGTTTGTCATAAACAACTTGAGTAATTGATTTCTTTAGTTTTCTCTCTACGAAAAAGTTCTTTTACTTTGATTTGAGACTTGTTGTGTACAAGCTTTCTTTTATTCAAGTTATTCATCCAATAGTTTGTTTTTCTTTTCTTTTTTCTTTTTTTCAATTTTTACCCGCTACATTAGTTTCGTATTAGAGGTTTGGCCTTTTCTAGTGGCTAATGCAGGAGTAAATAGTGGTTCGCAAATAATCAAATGGTTGATGGAGATTAGACTTCCCCAACTATACATGAGGAGATTCGTGCATTGAGAGAATTTCTTGATCGTAGATTGGAGGAGATGAATTTACATATAGATGCTCTCAGCATAGATAGGAGGCCAAGGCATGAAGCTGCGGAATTTGCCCAAGCACCACGACTGGTTAGACATTATCCTATTCATGAAGGTTATTATCATGCTAATGTGGATGATTCAGAAGAGGAAAAAGAAGAAGATATCATGTTCTTTAATATGGGATGAGGAGATCAACAAGACCATATCTAATACCCTACTAGAGATGAAGATTTTTGCTTAAAGGTAGATCTCCTATACTTTAATGTTAATTTAAATATTGAAGAATTTATAGATTAGCTTGCAAAAGTAGATAGATTCTTTGATTATTTGGAGATTCCTGAGAAGCGTAGTGTCAAATTAATAGCCTACAGACTAAAAGGAGCTACTTCTGCTTGGTGAGAATGTCTACAAGACATAAGGAGGCGTGAAGGTAAAGGACGAGTCCAAACGTGGTACCAGATGAAGTAATTACTGAAGGCTCACTTTTACCCCCAGATTATGAGCAATATCTGTTTTGCAATATCAACGTGTCACCAAAGAGATAGATCAGTGCATGAACACACCACAAAGTTTTTGCGACTTGCTGAGTGAAATAACTTAATGGAATCAAATAGTCAACAAGTGGAGAGATTCATCAACGGTTTGAAGCCTACAATTTAAGACAAGATTGGTGTGCAGATGTTAGCAAATATCTCTAAGGCATGAAGAATGGCATTAAAGGCTGAGATGTTGATACAAGATAAAAAGATAGAGTATTCCAAGGGAATCGACTTTAGCTAGCACCAGCAAGCACAGAATAAAACACGTAAAGATAAATCAATAAGAAGGCATATGACAAAGTAATAGGTAAACAATTAGAAATAATCGAAAGTTAGACATAAATGCCAAAGCACCCATACACTAAGCCGACTCCTAAAAAGAGTTACCATTGTAATCAGCCAGTACACCACTTTAATGATTGTCTAAGAAGAAAAGGTATCAATATTGTAAAACATGGTGAATTTGAAGAAAAGCTTGAAGATGAAGATAAGATGGTATGCAAGCTTAATGGTAATGCTGATGGAGAAGATTTGAAGAAAGGTCAAACTTTTGTGGTTCAAAAAATAATACTAGCACCGAAGAAAAGAGACATGACTGAATGCCATTAATTATTTTGAACAAGGTGCACCATTAATGGTATCATCTGTGACTTAATTATTAACAGTGGTAATCAAGAAAACATTATCAAGAAAAATACTATTGAAAGACTATGACTAGCGATGAAGAAACATCCAAATCCTTACAACATTAGGTGGATTAAGGTCGTGGAGAACATTCAAGTGACAAAATGTTGCAAAGTTCCTTTCTCAATTGAGAAGTATAAAGATGAAGTGTATTGCAATGTGGTAGACATAGATGCTTGTCACTTACTATTTGGTAGACCTTAGCAATTTGACAAGAATACGCATCATTTTGAATGGGAAAACATATACAACTTGGAGACAAATGGAGTGAAGATGACTTTGTTGTTGCTAAATAAGATGTCTAAAGCCAAAGCTTCTAAAGTGAAGCGTAAATCTTTCCTAACACTAACTCATTCAAAGAAGGAGTTTGAAGCTACTTGTAGAGAAACTTAACTAGTCCATTGCTTAGTAGTAAAGGGATTCTTGACTACCACGAAGAATCTACCAGAGAAACAACTTCCTGAAGGCATATTTTTGTTACTTGAAGAGTTTAAAGATATTATACCTAAGGAGTTACTAGCAGGATTGCCATCAATATGTGACATTCAACACTATATTGATCTCATTTCTAAGGCTAGCTTGTCAAACCTACCATACTATCATATGAATCTAAGCGAGAATAAGATTTTGCGGGAAAAAGTTGAAGAGTTATTACAAAAAGGACATATCCGAGAAAGCATAAGTCCTTGTGCAATTCCAGCCTTGTGACACCAAAGAAAGATGAAAGTTGGCAAATGTATGTAGACTGTAGAGCCATCAACAAGTTCACAATAGGATATAAGTTTCCCATTCCTTGATTGGACGATATGCTTGATCAATTAGATAGATCAACTATCTTTTCAAAGATTGATCTTCGCAATGGGTACCACTAAATTAGAATCTAACTAGGAGATGAATGGAAAATAACATTCAAGGTACGGGATAGACTATATGAATGGTTAATGATGCCTTTCAGCTTAACTAATGTTCCTAGTACATTTATACATTGATGAATCAAGTGCTATGCCCATTTTTTGGAAAGTTTGTTGTAGCATACTTTGATGATATCTTGACATACAGTTGTTCTTAGGAAGAACAATTATTGCACCTTTGAGTAGTGTTGATTGTCTTACAAAAGAATAAGCTCTACATAAACCTCAATAAGTGTAGCTTTATAACATCTGAATTGTAATCCTTAAGGTTTATCATTAATGCTAATGGTATTCATGTTGATAAGGATAAGGTGCGAGCTATTTGAGAGCGGCCAATACCCAGAATAATAAATGAAATGTGGAGTTTCCAAGGATTGGCAACTTTTTATCGACGGTGTATTCACCACTTCAATAAGATCATGGCTCCTATTATCAATCTCCTGAAAAAAATGCAAGTTTCAGTAGAATGAAGATGCAGAGAGAAGTTTCAATATCATCAAAGAGAAACTAACTAATGCTCCAATCCTAGCTTTGCCTAAATTTGACAAAGTCTTTGAGGTAAAGTGCGATGCTAGTGGATTAGGTGTTGGAGCTATTCTTTCACAAGAAAAGCGACCAGTAGCTATCTTTAGCAAAAAATTGAGTGAAGCACGACAGAAATGGTCTACTTACGATAAAGAGTTTTATGCCACTATATGAGCTTTGTAACATTAGGAGCATTATCTCATTGAAAAAGAGTTTATTCTTTATATTGATCATCAAGCTTTGAAGTACCTTGGATGCCAAAGAAGAATTAGTCAGGACATACATGCTAGATAGATAACTTTTTGGAGAAATTTCCATATCGATTTCGGCAAAAGTCTCTGATGGAGAACAAAGTGACAAATGCTTTAAGCTAATAAGTGGCATTATTAACAATCCTTAGCTACGGGATCATTGGCTTTGAATGTTTAAAAGAAAATTATGAAGGTGATGAAGATTTTAGAGATATTTGGGAGAAGTGCCAACATAAGTAGCCTACTAAAGATTTCCATATTTTAGAAAGTTTTCTTATGAAAAGAAATAGACTCTATCTTCCATGAACTTCCTTGCATGAGAAAGTTATTAGAGATTTGCAAGGATGAGGACTAGCTGGACATCTTAGAAGAGATAAGATGATCATTGCAATTGAAAAAAGATATTATTGGCCACAATTGAAGCGAGATGTTGGAAGATTAGTACAATATTGTTATATGTGCCAAATTGCAAAAGGCCAAGCTCAAAATACTAGTCTTTACACTCCTTTGCCAATCCCTAAGCATTTTTGGGAAGATGTTTCTATGGACTTTATTTTTGGATTGCCACAAACTCAGTGAGGTATGGATTCTATCTATGTTGTGGTGGATCATTTTTCAAAGATAGCCTATTTCATCCATTACAAGAATACTACAGATACTTCTGATATGGCTATGCTATTTTTCAAAGAGATTATTTGTTTACATAGAGTTCCCAATTTGATAACTTCATATAGAGATACTTGATTTCTTAGTCATTTTTGGTTGTCCCTTTGGAAAACTTTTGATTCATCCTTAAAGTTTGGTAGCATTGCACATCCATAGACGGACGGACAAATTGAAGTTTTAAATTGAATTTTGGGCAATCTTATTCGTAGCATATGTGGTGAAAGGCCTAAACAATGGGATTTTGCCTTATCCAAGCTTAGTTTGCTTACAATAATGCTGTTCATAGTGCGACAAGACAATCTCCCTTTTCTATTGTTTATGTGAAATGCCCTAGACATGATTTGGATTTGATAAAGCTTCCACAAATCCCGAGATCTAGTGTTACTGTAACTTACATGGCGAAACAAGTATAGGATATTCAAGTAAAGGTCAAGCAAGAACTTGAAGAAGCTAATGCTAAGTATAAAGTAACAGCTAATAAGCATTAGTGTTTCCAAACTTTCAAAGAAGGAGATGAAGTTATGGTGTTCTTGAGGAAGGAAAGATTCCCAGTTGGTACTTATAATAAGTTGTAGCTGAAGAAGTATGGGCCATATTGCATTTTAAAGAAAATCAATGGTAATGCTTATGTGGTGGAATTACCACAAAATATGCGAATTTTAAGAACTTTTAATGTAGTTGATCTTTATCATTATTATCCATCTGATAAGCTTTTATATCCAAAAGACACTAGTAACTCAAGGGCGAGTTATTTTCTTTAAAGGGGGAAAATTGATGCAAAAGATAGAGATAATTTGATTGAAGAGATCTTCTAGAAGACTTTCTACGTAGAAAAAATATTTGATAGATAATAAGTGTTATCCCATAGATTTTTCTTTATTTCTTTCTTTTTTCTTTTAGATAAACATTACTTTATTTGTTATTTCAAGTTTTACATTATCTTTAGAGAGTTAGGTGTTATTTTACATTATTTCTTAGGATATTATGAGTCATAGAGATAAGCATAGATTTTTCATATTCCTATCTTTTAGAGGATTAGGATTCTTCGAGAGACCTATAAATAAGCTCACATATGCTGTTTGTCAGAAACAACTTGAGTAATAGATTTCATTGGTTTTCTCTCTATGGGAAAATTCTTTTACTTTGATTTGAGGGTTGTCATATACAGGCCTTCTTTAATTCAACTTATTCGTGCAATAGCTTGTTTTTCTTTTCTGTCTTTCTCTAGATTTTACCCACTATATCAAAAAGTGTTTGGTAAGTTTTTTTAAGTAAGAACTTATAAACTCTTAAAATAAGATATTATGAGTTTATAAACTCTTTTTAAAAAGTAAGGAGTTTCTAACTTAGTTCTAAAAACCTAACAAGTTCTTTTAATTTTAGTCATACTAATTACAAAATTGTCGTTTCCAAAATCATATAAGCTCCAAGATCTAATTTTATCCAAACACTTTAGGAATTTATTTTTAAAAAAAGATCTAACATCTTATAAATTCTAAAAACATCTTATAAGATGTAGGAGCTAATAAGATGTTTTAAATAAGTTTAGCCAAATATACTCTTAAGGCAGTCAATTCTTCTATTTCAGTTAATGTTGCATTTTCAATTTGATATCTCGAATAGAGATGTAAACAGATATTAAACGAAGTGGATATATTGTACCCGTACTTGTATCTAATTAATTTTTAGGAAAAATTACACCTACTACTATTGAAGTTAGGTGAAATTACATAAAGGTCATTATTTTTTCAAACAAATTGATTTTATAAAAAGAAGCCCTTACGGCTGCCACGGGCAGCAGGCATGGCCAGGCAATAATTGCCCATGGTAGCTGCGACTACCATGGTCGCCTGCCTAGACGGCCATGGGGAGCAATATGGCAGCGACCACCCGGCCATGCCTTGCCCGGGCAACCATATATGGCTTTCAATATGGCAACTGCCCTTAGGCCATGGCCAAATATGGAGAATTGGGTGTGGAGTGTGTTCACATATCTTATATTTATATAAGTATATAATATATATATGTATGCGTATATATAAATATTTTAAATATTTTTTAATATATATTTTTTATTGAGGTTTTAGAATATTTTTGTGCTTTCATCCAATGTCACTAAGGCAATTTTGAAATTTCACATATTATTTTTAACGGCAAAGTGGAAGAACTCTAACGTCATCCAACGGCTAGAGTAAATTGTTAGACAGTGACATAATTCAAGGGGGTATTGTAATTTTTTAAAAAATGAAGACCTTTTTATAATTTGTGAAATCTCAAGTATAGTAGATGTAATTCATCTTAACTTTTATAATATTTGTATTCGTACCCATATAAAATTGATATTTAGACAATGACATCTGAATTTATATTCAATGAATATCAAACAAATTTGTAATATATGTATTCAATTATAATTATTCAGATATTATTTTTTAAATATCCTATTAGATTATAGTTATTCGAAATGAATATCCAAGTATTCAAATCCTTTAACCTAACAACATGAATAGTTTTTTCAATAGAAGAAACTATATATTTTCATTAAAAGGAAAACAATCAAGCAAATAACACAATAAAATCTTGAAGGAATAACCTTTAAAGCAGAAAACTACCTGCTACCTATAAATTTTAAGTTTCTAATGAGCTAAATAAGAACAACCAATAAAGCATTCCTACAACTCCTCAGCAAAATAAGAACAAGCCCTAAATATAATTTAATTCAGATAAGTTTTTAATTCAACAAAATAATTTATATTTTAATACTAATTAATATTAATAATGTCGACAACTAAGTACATCAACTACAAAATCAACCAATAATAACTTTATGCTGATTAATTTGTCTTTCATATACTGATTCTTAAATTCTTCCTTAATATTATACTTTTTCAAATTTATCACTTTTTTCTTACCAATTCTTCAATTATGAATATATAGTATTATATTTAATATGGATAAAACATAAATAATATATCATATATAATAATATATTATATATAAAATAATTTTTAATAAATATTTGTATATTATATTTAAACTACATGAAAAGTTAAAATATATATTATACATAATATATATCAAATATGATTTATCTAATACAAATTACACTTATGTTTATGTTATGAAAAATAGAAGATTTAAATGGATATAGATTTATCCAACGGTTACATTTTAAAAGTGTACATAAAGCGGATCGAAGACGTAATTACCATATTCGTAATTATTTATAGTCGAATATCTATTTATCGAATACGAATAATATTTATTTTAAATAAATGCATATAATATTTCATAAAAATGAACATGGATGCAAATAATAATTGAAGTTTTGAGTATTTATTGGCAGTCCTAGTTACAATTACATCTAAAATATAGGAAACATTTATTTTAAAAATTGATCCTGATTTATATATAATTGACATGTATATTTAATAGATTAGAAAACAAAATATTAGTTGGAATTAATAATTCAAAATAGAATATCCAGCCTGTTATTACGAATTAACAAGCCCAAATTGATTTGTTGTCATATTTTATCTTAAACACGTGCCCACATACGAGTACAGTGGACTGTATATGCTCATACCTCATGGAAACTTTCGCGGTAAAAATTTTGAAATTTTGCAATTGCACTTAAAATTTGCTCTAAAGTAATTAACCTGAAAGACTATCGGTGTACATTGCACGAGAGTAACTTGGCACAGTAGGCCAAAGAGCAAGAACACTTGCAATGAGCATTGTGAATAAAATCATGAAAAAAAAAAGAAAAGAAAAGAAAAACATTCATTAGCCAGTAAATTTGGGTGCAGTTCAAATGATTATTGCACTGAGCTTGTTGAAGAATAGATTTTGGACCTAATTCACCCTAAAAGTTAGCTCAAGAGGTGATACTTATCTAAACCATATATAGAGGTTACAACTTATTTATTTCACCTACACATAACATTTAATAGAGTTTGAAAAATGTTCAAAAACTACACCAACCACAACATTCAAGACATATATCCAAATATTCATCATAGAACTCATTAAACATGATTAAGATTAGCATGATTAAAATTAAAGGAACTTATTAATATCTTAATAATGAGTTGGGAAATCCTTACTTTTTTAAAACTTATATGATCCTCACATTTTATTTTAAGAGCTTGAAAGCTCTTTAAAAAAAAAAAAAACAATTCCCTAGCACTTTTTGATATCTTATAAGCTCTCAAACATTTTATAAACTTATAAGCTCACCAAAACACGCTCTAAATTGTAGTGCTAATTTATTTGAGATTATAATGCAAACAAATCTCAAGAATTATTGAAGGACAAATCAATAATTTGAATAAGATCAAAGTGTCGAATTCTGCTTCGCAGTTGAGATAGAGAATTGAAATAGATCTAGTGATCAAATCCAATTAGTTTTACTTTATACTATTTTTCTTGTCTTAATTTTTATTTTGACAATAGGAAATCTGTATTACATGCATGAGGTGGGGGTGGAGACGACCAACTCATGTATGTGTTATAATTAACTAACTCAATTACGTATTATACAACCAAGACTAGGAGGAGATTTAAGACAAAACACCATAATTTTAATAATCCTACTTTTGAAATTCGAGCAATATATGCATGCAGCCATGACATTGCACCAAATTTAAAGATACATGAGAATTCTAGGTAACCTCTTTTTTTTTTTTTTAAGCAAGAAAAAAGTACTCAAAAGGATAAATTAATGTACTCCTGAACAAAGGGATATTGTAAACCCCTGCCCAATACAACATCTCATGGAAATATCAAATCAAATTGTACATTAAAAACACTAGGGAAAATTGCAAAAATAGGGCCGTAACAATAGTCAATTCGCAATATAGGACCAAAATTTAAAGTGATATTAAAGCAGAACTGTAACTTCCCTAAATATTTCATGATTAGTGTCAATTACATATTGTTATTTTTGTTTTATGAAATTTTAATTATTTTAATTATTTGAAAAGTTTCGAGATTCATTTGAAAAATTTGAGAAAACCAAATTGAGCAACTTTTAAAAATTTGGGAGGTCTAAATGGAATCACTTTAGGTCTAATATGCCAATGTTAGGGACTAACCTAATCTTAGGTTTGAAATGAAGACACTCAAACTCTTGGAGGATCTAATTGGAGCTAGGCAGAGGTTTTAGGGGCTATATTATAATTTCAAAAAAATGAGTTTTATATATCATACTTCCCCTCCCATTTCTTCATTGTTTTGTCCACGGCACTCTTCCCTCTCCACCACGATTTTCTTTGCAACCACCATTTCCAGAAAACAACCCATCCATTTGCTTCTCCTCACCATCACACTAATACCACATGCACACACACTTTGGCAATGGACCACCAGAATTTTGAAGTTGGAAACTGGACCGCAGTGATGGGTGACAGCCGATGGTGAATAGTGGTGGAGGCAATTTTTGGGCAATGTTTTGGGTAGCTTCAACTCAGGGATCACCGTAGAACCTTTGCTTGGAGGTTTAACATCGTGATGGCAACAAAACTAAAAGAAATAAAGACGACGGTGTGAGGTGGTGTTGAAGCTTCAATGAATGATTTGATGGTTATTTTAGTAGCAAAACTTGAAGTTCGTGGGGGCATTAGGTTCAAGAGGTTGAATTGCATCTTCTGGTGCTAGTGTTAGCCTTTTCCAACAACAGCGGGCTACGGTAGTACAGAGATAGTATCACATCCTCAACGCAATGATTGCACTCGTGTACTTAGTTTGTGATTTTGGAACTCTAATAATAGAATATTGGGTTAAAAGTTGGAATGGGATTATGAATATATACATTTATATCATACCATTTCATTTGTAAATCATGTAATATGCCAAGAATGACGAATTAATGTACAATTGATGTATATATTCCCATGCAAGGATTATCATATAGTCTAGTGGGCTCGATATGTCGTATTATATGCTAACTTGAACTAAATAAGTTTATGAAGGGATTCAAACCCTAATTTGAGGATTTTATAAATTTAAGACCGAAGTGGCAATGGTTGGGGTTAATTATGAAGATTGGACCATTATTGTGGGTTTGGGATAATATTATGAGAATAATTATGTAATTAAGGACCATATTACATATAATTATTAGAATCGATGCAAACCACCGTGACTATTTTTGAAATAATCGGCTTAATTAATGCACTTTGTATCGATAGTACTAATCAAATCTTAATTATTATGTTGATTGATAGACTAGTGATTCTGGCACTACTAATAGTATAATTGTATTTATTTAAGGTCAAATAAGGATTTTGATGATGGATATACCCTTTTGGTTAGGTGCTAAAGAAATGGGTCCTACTGACCAATAAGTTGCCAGCTACGATTACTTTTTCTAATATTTTGGAGATGAGGGTATGCCAATCCGACACCTTTTCATACCTATCTGTTATCATTGTAAACCCCTATAAGGGATCCTATTTATGTACTGTACTGTATTTTGATTTGTTGAAATTTGAAAATTGTTTGAGATCTCGATTGTTATCTATTATTTGATGTGTACACCTGTATGAGGGTTATTGTAACACCCTTAGAATTCCATTATGTTGATATTGTAACTTAATATTATATTCCTAATTTTATTAATATTTCATGTAATTTTGAAAGCTTTGTGGGTTAAAACGTAAATACAAGAGACTTAATTGTACCACTTGTTAAAATTATGGGGGGTTGGTGTTTAATTTTCATAAATTGGTGGACCCAATGTGAGGCCTTATAAAATCTGGTGGCCAAATTGATTTTCATTAAAAGCTTTTAGACCGAATTGAAAAGTTAGATAAACTGTTGAGGTCAATCTATAATATGGAAAAGGTTGAATCTGTAAATACTATATTTTCAATTAAAACCCCATTTTCATATCTTTCTTCACCAATACCACTGTTACCACCCTCTCACCAGCGACCTCACTTTGGTAGCCAAACCTTAGCAAGTTAGGTACCATTTGTTTTTCTCTTTTCACGGTGAACATAGCTATTCCATTATTTTCCAAAAATCAACCAATTAGGCTATTAGAATTGGAGCTCGAAGTCGCAACTTTGGTGGTGGTGACAAGTTGTAGGTTTCCAGCAATGGATTAACAAAAGTTGAGACTAGGATTTGTAGAACTTAGCTCTAGGAACTCATTGGTGCTTTCAAATTTCAAAATAGTCCAATGACAGTGATGAAATTTAGTTTAAACTAGCGCGGTGGCGTGAGGTGGTGGAGCAACTTTTAGGCTAAAATTGGGTGGTAATTTGGTGTTAATTGCTGAAATTGGTTGAGGGATTTGGTTCTTTGAACTAAGGAGCCTTTTCTTGTGGCGGTTGTGTAGTTTTCCAATGGCAACAACTGGACAAAATCCTTATCTCATCGCAGTGATCGCATGCATGTGTTCTGATCATTGAGATTCTGCCTCATTAGTGAGAAATTGGTATAAGAATGATATTGTTGGTGTATGTAATTGCATGTATATGTTTATACGTTCTTATCATCATAAAATCTTGTATTATTGAATATATGATACAAACAATCGATCAAAACACCCATGCATAAGAACAGAACACGCTTGATTAATTAAGTAAGCCTAGTACATCCAAAATGGTATTATTTCATGTGAACTATAGGTTATATAGCCAACTAAGTAAAGAAAACCCTAATGTTATGTAACCATGACTTAAGCGATGAAAACTTGGATTTTTTTATCGATATCTGAATTGTTTTAATCGGTATCGGGTATCGTTATAAAGTTATATATATAAATTAAGGATTCCTTGGTATTATTTTAGCAGTATAAATGAACTCCATAAACGTTTATATATCCGATGTGAATAGCATGTTTGGGCAATAATATTGAAACAAACCCTAACTAACATATTAGTCGAATAATTACTCAGATTGGACTGTTATTAGTATGATTATGAATGTTAGTAATCATCAGAGTTGAACAAGGATTTTGATGAAAAGTTACTCTTTTGGATAAATGATGGAGGATTGGGCCCCAAGGATCAGTCAACTTTGACTTCATTATCAAGATTATTAACGTAAGGGCCCGCTAATATTAGATATCTTATACCTATCGATTTTCTTGATAAACCCCTATGAGGGTTGTATTGACTTGATTACTGTACTCTATTAATTATTGTTTCCCTTACGAGGGATCTACTAGTTGGTTTTGCCTTGTATGAGCTTATTCTATATATATTGTTAACCCCATTAAGTTCTGCTCATTATTTCGATTATTGTTACAGATTTCTGAACCCTATGAGGTTCTCTTGATTTGAAACTACTTGGTATTTTATTGTCTTTTCTTGAAAATGACTATTTTAAATCAAACTCTATGAAGTTCTCTGAATTTATGATCTCGAAATGGCTTTGTCGACCAGTATATTGAATATTTCATGTTATCTTGTTACATTCTTGATTATTGTTATAAAGATTAAACTCTTATCTGCTGGTATTACATTATTCAACCCATGGGATGCCATGGGCGATTTTCAACTCATGGGAGGTTTTCACGCAGAGGGACACCGTAGGGGGTTTTGGGCCCAGGGCTAGGTCTGAAAGACGGTTAGGCGGAATAAATCGACGAACACAGGTTTTTTTAGCTAGTACCCACTTAAAATCTTGATTTACAGGTAGCTGGAGATAGCAAATTGTGAGTGTTAAGATTTGGCATGCAGTCAATCATGCCATAAAATAAATTATTATCCACCGAGTTCAGTGCTCGAGCAATGGAGCGATAAGGAAATCTTGTTTATGCTGTACCGATGACGGTACTAGTAATTTTAGTATTTTTCATGTTCAAGTTAAATGCTATTATATCATTATCCTATAATCATCGAGGAGCAATAAGGAAGGATGCCAACAAGTCAGTTAAATGTTTATAGGTTTTATGTTCTTATGAGGCTAACTCTGTTTAATGCCAATTATGAACTGATTATCTGATTTATCATTAATGACCTTATTTATTTCCATTGAAATTTGACATTTTCCCTTATCTTCTGTTATGCTTTTTCCTCACAGAGTCCTTAAGACTCACCCTCCTTGTTATTTTTCTCAAACAAGATTGAGTGAAAGATATGGATTTCTGGCTTAAGCTAAAGAGAAATATGTTTTGTAATAAATCAAGTGATATATGTGTATATGGGTTCTTTAGAATGTGAAGCCTTAATTAAGAGATATTTTGATATGTCAGATCTAAAATTGTGAGGTATATAATATGTTAAGTTTAGATTAAATATTGGTAGTATGTACATGTTATGATAAATGTTGTGGGTTCCCTAATGATATGTACATAGTACTTTTGTTGTGGATACTTTAGTTGAAAGCCGTTATTGTCTTTGATAATTTTGGAAAAAAATTTCTAATGGGCCTATTAACTGTATTAGCTTTCATTGACCTTCTAGGATAGTTTGAATTGTCTTCCTTGAGTTGATTTGTACTTTAAGACTGAATTGAGTGGCGCCTTAACTTAGGTGTTGTTCTGAGAAAGGGTGCCATAATTATTGCTTGTTATTGATTCTCAATCCTATTTGTTCTGGCGCCCAGAACTTCTATGTGTAATCTGTATCTCTGTTGCCTAACTGTCTTGTTATCTGTACCATCTTGCATTATTATCTATTACCTCGCCAACATACATGTTTATCTACACAGCGTTAATTGGCCATGCTGGCTTATCTGAATCTACTTACTGATATCGTGTTGCCTTGACGGCATTTTTGTACTATTCCTTATTGTTTTGTCTAAGTATTAATGGTGTGCTAGGGATTTCCCCCTAGGCATCTGCATAAATTGTTATTAATTCTATTATATATACGGAGAATTATTGGGTCAAAGGTTGATCCTGGCAAGAAGTTTGGTTATGTGGGGCACACTATGTAGTTTCACATGGGTGTCGACAATATGCTAGGGATTTTCCCCTAGGTGTCAGTAGTATGTTAGAAATTTTCCCTAGGTATCAACAATGCACTAAGGATTCCCCCTAAGCATCTTTAGCGTGCCATATAGTTCCATATAGGCATCTGCCATGTACCTAGTTAGCACACTTTGGTAAACTGATTGACTAACTAGTATAAGGTGATCTGTTGTGCATGTCTTGTACCAATTTGTTGGAATGCATATGCTTAAGGTTTGTTGTACCTGATTGTATTCTATCCACTTGGAATCTGTTCTTGGAGCAATAAGGCAAGAGAGTTTTCTCATTTTCTAATTGTTACTATTTGTTTCTTGATATATCTTATTCTAAATATTAAATTTGTGATCTATTGAGTTGAATCTTCCTCAATAGATCTCCACTGTTGTTCTTAAATTTATCCCTCACTAAGTTTTTAGACTTACTCCTTTCTCTCCCGCCTCCCGATATTCTAATGATTTTCTTAGACAAGAATAGGTGATGAAGGTGAACTTCAAACTTGGATTGAAGTATATATTTTTTGTAATAAAGTAGGTGTTTATATCTATGTAGGGGATCACTAGTATGTTAAGCTTTAAACATAGAGATTTTATGATATGTCAGATTTGAACTTAAGGTTTGTAGTATGTATGAACAATGAATGATAGGATCTACCATGGCATGTAAATCTTACTTTGTTAAAGTTTGTTAGGTGGTAGCTCATTGCTATCTCTAACGTGAGGCATGTAAATATAAGTTAAATGTCCCTACAACACTTGTGACATGTAGTTTGTGATTTCTATTAAGTCTTGCTTAAGTTGAACTTGGCGTTACCTTTGATAAGTTTGAAAAAAAAATTTATGGGCCTATTATTTAGATTTTGGTTCTTGAAATTAAAATTGAATCAGGGTAGCGCTTCAACTCAAGGGCTAACCCAAGAGAGGGTGCTATAAGAGCCAAAAATCATTAAAAATCTATAAAAAAATGAAAACGACCACCAGAAAGCACAGTTAGCATCGGTGATTGCTGGCGTGGTACTTGCGCCGGGGTTCAATGCATGTGCCACGCAAGCATTCACTGGTGCTTGCTGTATTTTTTGGTGGTCGTTGTCCTTGTTTTTTAATTTTTAGTGAGTTTTGATCCTACTTTAATACCACCCCAAATTTTGGTCCTAAAATGCAAAATGATCATAGCTACAGTCCTAGTTTTACAATTTTCCTAGAAAGAAGATTAAGAAACAACCAAATTCAAATAGCAATCTGTTATTTTTGCACCCTCCTAACTCAAAAGAAAACTTCAATTAATCTCTTTCTATTCATGATAATGCAATCATTAATACTCCCTATTTTCTAACATAGTCAGCAATCTCACCATTTCTAGTAGTCACAAGAATCCGACTTTCATTCTTATTATCTGGAAAAAAATTTGTTTACTTCATCCCAAATACCAATATCCCACATATCATCTATCATGATGAGATATCGGATATTGAATAAACTTTGATACTGATAAATGGCTAACTGCTCATTTTTCATGGACCCTAAGACATCAATATTTTGGCCCATTGAACCAAGAAGCTTAAGAAGATATCTCCAACATGATAGTCTAGCGATACTATTACCTAAGTACGAGCATAGAAGCGATGCTCTATTAGTGGATCTCTATATATTCCTTTAGCAAGAGTATTCTTGCCGATCTCTGACATTGCCACGATTGAGACAACTTAGAGTTGGGGTATTTCGCTCAGGAGCTGATCTGTGACCCGCACCCCGTCGTCCTCCCCTCCTACAATATTGCCTGTAAGCGCATCTTCTTTGCTATGGCCAATCTTCTCTACCATTTTCTATGATAATTAGGCTCAATTAGTGTTCTGTTGCTATTAATTTCCTGCAAGTCTTGCAAGAAATTGAAGTAATGTGGAACTGAACTAGTCTCCAACACAATATTGTATATATAGAGATAGAGAGATGCAAAAATACTTTATTTCAATAATATAATTATCAACTTTTTCCAACCGCTTGATGTTTAAAATTAAAAATTAACATTAGTTTAATCCCATCATTTTTCAAAATGATAATTTTTAAGTAATGCAAATAATATTTTTTGGCGTAGCCATTAAGTTTGGGTAGGGAAACAAAAATCATTTGTTACTTAATTTATATCATTATTATTTAATATATATAGTGACAATATACATAGCTATATATTATTAATTTACTAGTTTATTACAATTTTTTTTCTTAAAATGGTATTGGTAGTGAATATAGACATAAAATTGCCAGACACTTTTCTTTTCACATTTTAACAAATGAACATTTTTGATTTATATATAGCTTAGATTGCCATGCTCCTTGCACAAATTAAAAAGGGCCAGCTGTTCATATATTAGTTTGAGCAAAAACTTACATGGTGATGCATTATATATATATATACATCTTTCCTCCATATATCTGTCAAAATATTTGGCACAGGGGTTCTTCATTCTATCTGCCGATCTAAGATTGATTAATACAGTATATAGAATTCTCCAAGTATCTTAGCCATGAATTTTTCCATTACTTATGACGATATATATACACACATATATACATATGTCTTTTATAACGAAAACAAAACATTTGTGGGATTCACACGCGTATATATACACTATACATACAATAGCAAGTGGTTAAATAAGAATTTGATCTATATCTGATGACAAAAATAATTTGTTAGAGCACTAATAGAAAAAAAAAGTAATATTTGTTGTCTTACAATTATGCACAAAGTCTTTTATATGACTGGGAACCCCACTAACTGGGGTCACAACTACCCACTAAACCATTAAGTATTTACACACACCAGAATAAGTAATATGAAGCCACATGTAGCCCTCGTTCCTCCTTTTTTGATTGTACATTGAAACACTATGGCCAAAGTAACTCCGAGTACAGCTTAGCTATTTTTCTAAGTGCAGCTTGGCCCTTCCTCTACGGCAACTCAATTCTTCTTCTGGAGGCAGCTCAGTTCTTTTTTTGGGGACAACTCGACTCTTTTTCTAGGGGAAACTCATCTATTCTCCATAGCTCGGCTCTTATGGATTCAACACTCGTGACAACCTCAATATGTGCTTTTGGCACCAGTGGCTACATCCTCATCACATCTCCCTCCCTTAACTAGTTCAAAGTTGTTTGAGCTATAACTGAGTCCAAGCTAAAGGTGGATTTGAGATTGATTATCGCAAAGACAAAAACTTCAAATTTATTACCATTAATTTGCCAAGGCGAATGGGGCACGGCCGAGAGGATCAATATGGCCGAGATGTAAAGCCATGTAGCTCAGGTTTTGTTGCAAGGTAGCTACCGAGAGACCACCAATTAGAAAACTTCCCAGCCTGTAAACTTACGTTTGCAGAGCTAAATCACTGGCCGAGACGAGCTAACAGAGCTATTTGGTGCCTTTTTTCACGTGTTCCAACATCTTACTCTTCCCTGAGACACTTCAATTAACTTCCCATTTTCCCAAGTTCAATTATGCCAACCGTCATTCCTAATAAATGCACATCTTGTCATGCAAACCACATGTACGGCTTGGTTTAAATTAATGAAAAGACCTTTAACTTTCTTCTAGAACCCTACAAATACCCCCCTTTCCCCTCAATTTCGCCATTTCCATCTCCTTCACTTCCTCTCATATTTCTTTCTCCTAGAAGGTGCTCACCTTTCAAAACTTTAATGGAGATTTTGCTTCGCCACTATCGATCGTCGCTTCCTGGAGTCTCTCTCGTAGCATTCCTTCATGTGCTTTCCTATTTAATGATGAGTTCAGGTTTTTCCTAAAAATCTAATTTTCTCTTATTTTACGATTTTAGTTGGCACCTTTGAATAAATTTTATTCTTGTAAAAATTCTAAAGCCACAAATGTCTTCTTCATTGGTTGGGGATAGTGACTCAGATGATTCTATTTTTAGCATTCCTGTAGACATAATAAGGGAAATAGAGAAAGGTATGGAGAACACAGGGTTACCTTATTATGAAATCTATCATTCTAAGATGCTTAGGTGTAAAAGTAGTAGGTTGAAGGAGATCATGGGAATTTCAAATGGTTACTCCACAGTAGTACCAAAGTCCTCAGATTGGCCACACCACCTTCTATCAGGATTCTTGTGTTTTTATGTTGAGCATATGCACGACGGATTATGCTTCCCTTTGCCCAAGCTATTTAAGTTAGTTTCATGTGCGTTGGGCATTCCCCTTAACCAATTCACCCCTAACTCCTTTAGGTTGATGATAGGCTTCATCATTCAGTGTAAACACTTACAAATAGAGCTCAGCAGTTCCCTCTTCCATTTCCCTTTTTTTATCCCAAATCCTTGCATCTCGGACTATTCTATTTATCATCTCGAGACGACATATGCTTTTTATCAAAGTATCAAATTTCTATGAAGCATTGGAAGGAACATTATGTCTTTATAGCCTTGCCCAAACCATTAGGTTTTCCTACCAAGTGGATAGAACAAATGCCCTCTGATAGCTCGACTAAGAGTATGAAGTTTCTGTCGGGTCAACGGGCTATATTAGACAAGATAAATAGTTGTCAACTACAGTTGTTTTACCTAGAAGAACCAAGCTTCTTTTATCATTTTGCTTTGTCTCCCAAAGTTGAGGAGCTTCCCAAACCATTTGGTATTTGTCTTTAACTTCAAATGGATATGGCGTTTTTGCTTGCATTTTGCATAGTTTTCTTTTCTTGCAAAGAGAATATCTATGAAGGAATTCCTATTGGCCGCGGTAGTTGATCAA
>JACGDI010005523.1:4706-39699 GCA_014898725.1 Jacaranda copaia
TGTTGGGCCTCATGGGTTGTCTCATTTGAAGTTGGGCCTATTGGGCCTACTGGAGTATCCCATATCAGTCACCCTTTCATTGTTTTCTTTTCCATTATCTCTAAAATTAATTTCTTTTCTAACAATAAAATTTCCTACAAACACCCTGCAGTAGGATTATCAATGCGATCGAACTTTAATTCTAATTCAATAGGAATTCGATCTAAAATTTTTATTTGATTAAAATATTCTATAAATCATATCCGATTATAAACATTCGTAATTTGAAATAAGAGAATCAAATACAAAATTAAGCAATTTGATTCATTGAAGATCTTAATTCAAACTTTAATATTTTTTTATTAAATTAATACTCTTATATATAATATTAACAAAGATTTTAAAATAAAATTTATATATTATATTGACTTAATATCTAAATTAACATTTATATTACATTATTAAATTGAGTCTTTAGCCTAAAAAATAAGAGAGAGATTAATAAAATGTCAAATATAATAATATATAATGGTTTATTTATGTACTAATATAATGAGGTTTACTATTCAAATATTTAATTTTTGGACTAATATATAATAAAAAGTTATTAAAAATTCAAATATGACTTAAATTTACTTTATAAATACAATATTTATATACACTCCAAAAGAAAAAGGAAAAAAAGAAAAAATATTAAATTGGGTTGGACTTTTTACCAAATTTCGGAGGTCCATCAAATTCAAATATGGTATTGATTAATAAAGATCCTATAAGATATTAATTTAAATTCAATTAAAAATTTTAATAACTAAATTCAAATTTAAATTTGAATTCAAATATGACTGATTCAATTCAAATTCAATCCGTTAATAGGCCTACCTTGCAGAGTGTCACTTAATAAGTTGACAAATCGAGCTGTACTGGACTTGAATGGCTAAGTAGTCAAGTTTGGATCATCTCTTGATATTGGGCCTTTTGGCTCATTAAATTGGGGCCATTTTCACATTTGTACACCAAATTGGAGTTTGGAGTTTGCATTGTCAAACAGTCATTGGGCTCTAATAAATTAGAAAAGAATTAAAAGAGAATTTACTTGGAAGATGTTTTTTGAATTGAAAGATAAGAGTAGGGTTGTCAATAGATCGGATTTTAATTTGAATTCGATCTAAATTTTAGAATTTTTATCGGATTAAAATATTCGATAGATTATATTCGATTATAAATATTCGTAATTCAAAATAATTGGATCGGATATGGAATTAAGAAATCCGATTCGTTAAAGATCCGAATCCAAACTTTAATATTTTTTTTATTAAATTAATACTTTTATAAATAATATTAATAAAGATTTTAAAATAAAATCTATATATTATATTGGCCTAATATATATATCAACGTCTATATTATACTATTAATATTGAGTCTTTAACCTAAAAAATAAGAGAGGTATTAATAAAATGTCAAATATAATAATATATAATAGTTCATCTATGTATTAATATAATATAAAATAGGAATTTAGTATTCAAATATTTAACTTTTGACTAATATGTAATAAAAATTTGTTATAAATACAATATGTTTATAAAATTTAAAAGAAAAAAAAGAAAACAAATATAAATAGGATCGAATTTTTTAATCAAATTTTAGATATCCATCAAATTCGAATTTAATATTAAGTTACGAAGATCTTATCGGATTTTGAATCAGATTCACATGTGGATTTGATAATCGGATTTGAATATGGTAGATTCGATCCAAATCCAACCCGTTGACATCCCTGATAAGAGGTAACATCCTGTTTGGTTTTGTTTTTGGGTCTATTTTCATTTTCTTATGAAAATAAAAATAGAAAATTATTGATTTCTCCCATATTTCATAGATATTTTCATTCTTAATACATTTTTCCAAATACATTCTGATACTCTTTCTCCATTTTCACACTAAATTTTCTCCTACTATCATTTATACGACTTTTAATACAAAAACATAATAATATTCTAATACCACTCATTTTTAACCCTACATAATCATTTCATTTTAAACAAAACATCTAAATAATATTTCATTTCCAAACTCACACTTATAACTAACTTTTCACTATTTTTTCATCAAAAAATAAAAATACCTCCGAAAATAAAACCAAACAAGCTCTTAGGGCCTGTTCTATACCATTTTCTCATAATCTTTTCCAACTTCCAAAACAATCTCAAAATGTAGGCATATACTTCAATTCTTCTCCCAAAACACAAAAATTTTGTACCTAAAAAATTCCTCCCAAAACAATCTCAAAATACCCTATATCCTAAAATCATACCTACCCTATCATTTTCTTACTCTACCTTTTGCTTCACTCATCCATTTATCAATTTTTTACTTCGCTCATCCATATATATATATATATATATTGATGAGAATGAAAGTTGTATTTCACTGGATTGCGTTAGTATTTGGGGTAATTCAACCTAGTTGGCCAAGTGATCTAACTCCAGAAGAACTTAAGCTGAGATCTACAATTACGAGTAAACGTCACACTAGTTGAGGTGTCCTTGGCTAATGTACTCCAATGCTTAAATCAGTACTGGGTCGACTAGAATTACTAAGCAGCAGAGTGACGGTTTTAGTAAGAAAATGGCATACCTTAAGAGTGGTTGGCAATGAGGTATTTATAACTTTCTTCGGCTGGATGATATGTCCAAAATGATCTTATCATGTGTAGAGGGCTCTTGTCCTTGTATAGGGTGCTTTAGGTAATCTCGTATCCCTATACTATTCCAAGTGGCTTCATCTTTGACTTTCAGGGATAGAATAGTACATTAGTGGTACATCTCTTGACAGGAGCAGCGATAAGAGTGGTACTGGTGTGGCATGTGCCATTAATACAAAGATATGCTACCTGCCAAGGCATTTAATGTGGCATAGATACAATTCAGTGCTGGAACGACCTTGCTGGTTGACAATAGGGTCAACTATAGAACTAGTTTCTGGGAGTGGGCGACTTCCCAGGGCACGATGCTTGAGCCCTCTAGTCAGAGATGACTGTGTTCGCGTGTTCAGTCCACAGTCCAGTCGAGGGGCTTAGGTCTTACTTATTGTATAGGTGATAAGGCGAGCAGTTGGTCGATCATGGTTAATGGCTCAACTAAGCTTCTGAGGCGAGATGGGCCATGAAGTATGCTCTTAGGTTGATAGCTGTTGGGTTGGGCCTAATAAGTCATCCCTTATCATAAGTCCTCCCCATTTACAATCCTGATCGAGCCTATCAACGAGAAGGAGAAAGGAGTAGTTATGTTGCTGATTGGTGGCTTTTGAGAATCAACAAGGGTTTTGCGCCCTCGACTAGGTTTTTGGTGCATTTAATGCACTTATTACATTAAGCTGTGTGAAATGCTAGAAGATAGCTATGCAATTATTACCACAAGTTGAGTTCCTGTGCCCAAGTGCTTATAAATAGACATGGTAAAAATGCTTATTTTACACTTTTACTACACGCATTTGGTCGAGCTTCAAATTCACAAAGTTCTTATCCTTCTATTCCATGCTCTAGAGTTTCGTCAGGACCATGTAAAAGTTTCTTTTCAACTTTAGTTTTTCCTTAGTTGTTCCATAAGCATGTCGAATACTTTCGATAATGAGCTACTAGGTCACATGGGGCACCATTATAGGAGGAAGGTGGTAATGGAAGCAAGTTAGATAGCTCGTTGAGTGACAGTTCGACCTCTAGTAGCTCGAGCAGTAAGCGAACTGCTTCTAGGGGTGACACTGGCCTGAGTGAGGTGCCAGTGTCACGTGGTTGACTCTTTACCCCTTATCACTATCGCAAGATCCCATCAAAAATTACTTCTATTGACCTTGCCTGTATCAGGGGGCTTTATCATGTCTCTATTGAGTATAGACTCATAGCCCCCGATCTTTAGGGTAGAATGCATTGACCTCTCAAAGAGTGCATCACCATTTTTTAGGAAGCTTTTAGATGTGGTCTTAGGTTCCCCCTTGCCCCAGCCGTAGTTGACATGCTAGAAGGTCTAGAGGTTTGCACAACACAGCTGTTACCCAACTGCTTCTCAACCATATATAACTTTGCACTGCTAATGCATTTTTTTGACCACCTGGCTTCTTTTGCAAACTTCTCCAACCTTTTCCACCTTTTAATATCTTAAAAGTCCAGTAGCACCGATGAATTTGGATTCTATTACCTCACGACCCTTCTGCATCTAAAATATTTAGTTACTCTATCTTTCTCCTACGACTAGAAGTGGAAAAAATATTTTTTTGTATGTTTGAGGGCTCAAGGGGTCCAAGAAGGTGATGGAGGAGGCATGTCGAGATGCTTAGTAACCTAACCCCAAGTTGGCCAAAATACTATCATTTGGGATCTAATCGAGTTTGGCCAAATAGAGGACTCTGTTAATCAAGGAGAGATGATTAGTACTAACTGGCTTGTTGCTGACTGACCTGAACTTGTTAGTGGGTGATCGACTAGGTAGAAGCTTTTTGTTGATTTTTATGACTATTTATTTCATGCATCTTTTTGTTCAAGTCTAATTGCTTAATTTTGTCATTGTCTTTTATGTGGGTAGATTGAGAAAAAATCATGAATTGTGCAAGGTAAGAAGCAATAGCCCTAGCCTAGAGAAATGAGAAGCGTTGCCAGGCAATGGCTACTGGACAAGAGGCCACCTTGGATGTGGCCCCAATGCCCTAAGCTGCTCAACCAACTCAAGAGTGTTACTCACTTAATTGACAGTGACGGCTGGCAGCAGCCCCACTGATCGAGGTAAAAGATAACTAGTTAAGTAAAGAGGTTCTGTTTCAAAAAAAGCATGGTTGACAAAGGCAAAGGAAAGGCCGCAGCACATGGTTAGCCTTCGAGCTATGATTTGTTCAAGAAATACAACAACGATATGCTGTTCAGCTGCCCAAGCTATCATCACCCCGATTTAGGTCGAATCCCGCCATGATGTTCACAACTCACACTCTATGGTGTCGTTGGGGTCAATCGAGCCCGCCACGCATAAAGTGATGGTGGCTTGGCTCTTTGCATCTAACCAAAGAAAGTTCATGGAACTGAGTCAGGCTGTTGCACTCAAGGCTTTAGTATACCACAACAATATGGTAAGTGTATGGTTGATTTGAGTTTCTCATTAAATGCTATTTGTTATTGGTCAAGCATGATTTACTAATAAGAATTTTTTTCTTTCAAGTGAGCTAATTGAGCTGTCATTTTTATCGGAGGTTGAAGTTGGCTTTGGCTGACCAGGAACAATTAAAGGAGAAAAGGGAGATGGAAACAATGAAGGTGAAGCTCAAGTCCTCCCGAGCCAGGGTCAACTAGTTAATGAAGGAGCTCATGAACCTCTGCGAGCAGCTCATGACTAAGGACCAATAGCTGGTCCTGACGATCAAGGAAAAAAATAAGATGGGTGAGCTGTTGTATCAAGCTCGATTGAATGTGCAACAGAGCGATGATTCTGGTTAAACAATGGGGCACAATGCTATTATATTGGAGGTGCAAGTAGAAGTTTACAGGAAACTTCCGCTCCCACTCATACAACAGGAGACAGTGCAATAATTCATGTTGTGCTTAGCTTTTCAAGATATGACCGTTGCCTTTTTGTTAGATGATACAAAGATTACATTTAACAAAGCTGTCAAGCAGCTCAAGTATCTGGGCTATGGCTTTTGAGTGGAGGACAAAGACCGTGTTAGTCCTTTCTTGGACAAAAAGCTGCAGTCATATCTTAAGCTGAAAAAGGCAATTGCTAAGGGAGTGGCTGCAGGAGATGTTCTGATCGAGTCAATGATGGCTGTGCAGAGGAGGCAGACTAAGGTGGCAAAGAGGTTGGCTACCATGGTGAAAGAGTTCGACTTCGCGAATGACTTTACCTTCGAGATCTATGATGGCATGGTCAACGCTAGTGAATACTTGTTGCGCCTTGGAGACTTTTTAGTCAATGAGGTAAGGCCTTCATGACCAATGTCAGCTGCTCTCCCACTTGTCACAGCAAGGCCTAAGCAGGAGGCTAATAGCTTTGTGGTTGTTCTTATCCTATCGAGCAATGACCTTGACAAGCAATAAAAGAGAGAGCTCGAAGGGCTCAAGTTGAGGGTGTAAGGTTGAGCAACCAATGAAGTTCATGCTATATGAGTCTAGTCACCCTACAAGGCGTAGCTTTATAACCTCTCCCTCTTTTCCCTTTGTACTAAAGTTTATAATCAAAGATTTGGTTTAATGAAATATAGCAGTTATTTTATCGATGTGCAGTTAGCTTTCTTTATTGTTTACTTTATTTTGGTGTTTATAGCCTTATTGAACATGAATGGTTGATAAGAAAATTAATTATGGATAACATTAGCTCCATAACAATGATGTTAGTTGACTTGAATCGATGAATGTGAGCATAAATGCAACATTGGGATCGATTAAGGCTATTACCTTTATAAGGAAATGAGTGCTTTTATCAAACTGATCTTGCTTGTTTAATATTTTGTGGCCAAATTATCTTCGACTACCAGGTCAATTCATGTAGTCCTTGTTTAGCTAATTTATATGGGGTAATGATTAGTCAAATTATCTTGGCATTTTCATAGAGATTTTGCTCGACTATGTGGTTGAGGCTAAAGTGAACAAATTTGGTTAAATGTATTAAATGATTTTAATAACCTTGGTCAATTATTAAGTTAACTATAGGCGCTGAGAGGCCTTTAAATATTTAGCATGAAGCCATTGCTTAAGTCGACTATGGGGTCAACTATAATTATTGGGCTGAAAAGTCTTGATTTAGCGACTCAAAGCTGTTGCTTGGGTCAACTATGAGGTCGATTGTAATTATTAGGCTGAAAAGGTTTGATTTGGTAGCTTGAAGCTACTTCTTGGATTGATTATGGGGTCGACTGTAAATGTTGGGTTGAAAAGCCTTGGTTTGACAACTTGAAGTTACTTCTTGGGTCAATTGTAAATGTTGGGTCAACAAGCCTTGGTTTGGCATCTTGAAGCTACTTCTTAGATCAACTGTGGGATCAATAATAAACATTGGGTTAAAAAGCCTTGATTTGGCAGCTTGAAGCTTCTTTTTGGGTCGACTGTAAATGTTGGGCTGAAAAGCCTTAGTTTGAGAACTTGAAGCTACTTCTTGGGTCAACTATAAATGTTGGGCTGACAAGCCTTGGTTTGGCAGCTTGAAGCTGCTTCTTAGATCAACTGTGGGGTCAACTATAAACATTAGGCTGAAAAGCCTTGGTTTGGTAATGTGAAGCTGCTTCTCAAGTCGACTATAGGGTTGACTACATGTTTTTTAAGTTATAAGGGGTAGGGGCTATTATAGCGTTACAAGTAAATGATAGCAGATTGCTAAAAACTTCATTTATATCAAACAATACAATAGCTACTACAAAGCTTTCATATATAGAATTTCTTCAAGTTAATGGCATTCCATGGACACAGAAGTTTGCTGCCGTTGATGTCTTCTAGTCGATATGTATTGTGCTTTGACACCTTGACAACAATATAGGGCTTCTCTAATTTTGGGTCAAGTTTGCTGACATTCTTGGATACTTCCACCATCTTGAGAACAAAATCCCCGACCTTGAAGCTGCGTGGTTGGATCCCTTTATTGTAATTCTTTGCCATCTTTGATTTATATCTCTACATGGTGTTATAAGTTTCTTGTTGCAGCTCATTGATGGTCTCCAGGTTGAATTTCCTTTCAAATGCATTTGTGATCGAATTGAAATGAATAACTCGAGCTGTGTGTTGTATCAATTTAGAGGGTATAACCGCTTCAGAACTATAGACCAAGTTATAAAGGCTATGGTCTTTAGCTGTGCAATGAGTGGTCCTATATACCCATAGTACTCCTGAGAGGCCATTTGCTCAACTTGACCCCATCCTTTCTAGTCGAGCTTTGAGGTAATCAAGAATTGTCCTGTTCATTAGTTTCATTTGGCCATCAGCCTATGGGTTTCCTACTGAAGTGAAATGCTGGCAAATCCCTACAACTTCGCACAAATTTCTTGTGCTCTTACTCTGAAATTATGTTTCATTATCCAAGATAAGGACCTTGGGGAGACCACAGTATTTTTCCAAATAAAACTTTTGATGACCACGTCAATTATTTTTGGGACTATTTCCACCTTGACCCATTTGGTGAAGTACTCGACCACGACAATGATCAATTGCTTATGACGTATCATCTTTAGCATGAAGCCTATAATATTGATCCCCTACTGGTCGAATGGCCAAGCAACCTGAACAGTCACCATTGATGCAGTAGGTTAGTGTGGTATGTTCGAATTGGCTTGGCAAGACTGGCATTTTTGGGTGAAGTTGACTGCATCTTTTAATAAGGTAGGCTAAAAGTACCCATATCTAGTAACTTTATATGCGAGAGACCTCCATCTAGAGTGGTTCCCATAAATATCTGTATAGATACCTATAAAACCTCATAAGCTTGGTCGGGATCCAAGCACCTCAAGGGTGGTCCGAAGATTGACCTCTTGTAGAGCTGGCCAAGCTTATCGAGGGAGAATTTAGATACTTGACCTCTAAGTTTGCGTGCTTCATTCTTTTCATCAGGAACTGCACCCTGACTTAAGTAAAGCTTTATTGGATCTTGCCAAAAAGGAATTGTCTCCTCGATGCTCCCCATAAAATTTTATTCAATGATGCCTATTGTTGGTTTATTGATGACCAAAAATGTTATCATTCCATCTCTTGTTCTTCTAGTTGAGCTGGAAAATTTGGATAGAGCATATGCTCACTCATTCTTCGATCGAGGCACTTGTTTGAATGTGAACTTTTTGAATAATTGCTATAGTCTTTTGACCTCTGCTAGGTCTGGGCTCATGGTCGAGTCCTTAGCCTCAAAATTTCCTTCAACATATTCTACAACCAACTAGGAATCTATAATTACCACTAGGTGCTTGACCCTATGATCTATTGCCATCCTCATTCTAGCGATAAAGGTTTCATACTCTGCTTCACTATTGGTCACTGCATAATCGAGCTTGATTGCGAAGTCGTATTCTTCTACCAAAGAGGAATGGAGAGCAACATCTACACTTCCTCCTGAAGTGGTCGCTAACCCGTTGATGTGCAGGGTCCAAATAAAAGGGGTGTCACAATTATGATATGGGAGATCGACCCATTCGATGATGAAATCTGCCAAAATATGTGCTTTGATGGCCGTTTGAGGTTGAAAAGTGATGTTCTCCCAATTCGATGGCCCATTTTGTTAATCTCTTGAATGTGTCTGGCTTTGAAAGAACCTGTTTCAATGCCTGGTTCATCAATACTACAATTGCATGGGATTGAAAGTATGGTCACAACTTTCGAGCTTTCGTGACTAATGCAATAGCAAATTTCTCAATCTCCAGGTAGTTATATTTTGGCCATTATAGTGCCTTGCTACAATAATAGATTGGTCGATGATTTCTATCTCTGGTCGAGACCAAAATTGAACTGATCGAGGCTTCAGAAATAACTAAGTAAAGATACGGGGCCTTTCCTAGTTCCAGCTTGGCAAGCATGGGAAGTGAGGACAAGTGTTACTTTAATTCGACTAGAGCTTGATCACACTGTTCATTTAATTGAAAGCCTAACATCTTCACATTCCTGAGTATCTTAAGAAAGGTAGTCTCTTGTCAACCAGACGGGCGATAAATCTACTAAGAGCTATAATCCTACCGACTAGATGTTGTACGTCTTTGACTGTTTAAGGTAGTGCAATGTCCAACACTACTTGAATTTTTTATGAATTATCCTCAATGCCCCTTTGACTGACCATGTAACCCAAGAACTTACCTTCTTGAACTCCAAAGGTACACTTGTTTAGGTTTAATTTCATGCCAAATGCTTACAGTATGGAAAAAGTATAGTTGAGGTCAAGTAGATGGTCTTTAGTGTGCTCTATTTTGACGATCGTGTCATCGACATAAACCTCTATAGACTTGCCAATCTCATTTTTGAACATAAAGTTAATCAGTCTCTGATAGGTTGCCACTGTATTTTTTAGCCTAAAAGGCATGACCAAAAAATAATAAACCCGATTAGGGACCACAAAAGAGGTCTTATCCCTGTCCTCGGGTACCATGAATATTTGGTTATAACCCTAGAAAGCATTCATCATACTCAACAGTTCACAACAAACAGTAGAATCTATTAGTAAATCTATATGAGACAGGGGATAAGGATCTTTAGAGTAAGCTTTATTCAAATAAGTGAAATCGTTACACATGCGTTACTTCCCTTCATTCTTAGGGACGAGTATAACATCACAAAGCTAAGATGGGCACTAAATTTCTACAATATAGCTTGTATCTAGGAGTTTGTTAACTTCTTCCTTAATGTTCTGGCATCTCTCGATATTGAAAGTTCTCATCTTCTACTTGATAGGTTTGTATGAAAGGTCTATGTTGAAGTGATGGACGATAACCCTAAGGTCCATCCCCTGGAGGTCAATTGCCTTCTAGGTAAAGATGTCGATGTTTCTCTGCAAAAAATCAACCATGAGGCACTCTATGTTGTGGCCCATATCAGTTCCAATCATAGTAGTTTTTTCAGGGTTCCCAAGTTCCAGCTCAACTATTTTGAACTCCCTATAGGCTCCACTCTGATATCTTTCAACTTCCTCTTTTTGTTGGCTTATCCCTCTTTGAATTTTGCTACAGGAGCATCCCTTGAGGTCTTTAGCTGTGGTCAAGTCATCTGCTCGCTCAACTCGACCAAAATGGTATAACAACGCCATGCCTTCTTTATGTTGCACAATAACTTGCCTGTGGCTGCTAGGGTTGGAAATTTGATTTTTATGTGGTACGTTGAGCCAATGGCTCGAATGTCATTTAGAGTTGGTTGCCCAATTATAACATTGTAGGTAAATGGTGCATCGATGACCAAATAATTGATCATGAGTCTTCTCTTATGGGGGGTTTCCCTAAATAATGTAGATAAATTGATGAAGCCTTTTGGTATGATCTTCGACCCCTTAAATTCGATTAGGGTACGTGCACAGGCTCAAACTTTAGCTGACTCAAATTCATTCTTTTCAGGGTCAATAGGAAAATGATGTTGGCAGAGCTGCCATTGTCGATTAGAATCTTTCTTACCTCAAAATTGGTGATCTCAACCGATACCAAGATGGGGCAGTCAGTATTATGGTCGAGTCCTATATTTTCAATGTAGGTAAGGTCGGCATTGGTGAAAGAAACTAGCTTCGTGCTGTTGGAAAGCTGGTGAATAGTCTTGACTGACTTTAACTTAGTCGATTCCAATCTCCTCTGTGTCTACCTCTTTGTAGATTTTGAGTCTCCCCTAGTGGGACCTCTTGCGATCATGTTGGTAACTCCTCAAATGGGTGGGCGGGTGTCCTGGGTGAGTTTTTTTCCTTTATCCTCTCTCCTCGGGCTAATTGACTTTTCTCTATGAGAAGTCTGGTTGATTTTGCCCCATTCTGCTTGGGTACCTTTGGCCACATATTTCTTGAAATGGCCTTGTCTGATCAGCCTCTTAATCTCGCCATACAAATTGAAATAGTCTTTTGTGTTGTGGCCCCTTTATTTGTGGAATTAGCAATATTTTTTTGATTTCTTCATGGCTTTTGTTTCATTCAGCTTTCTTGGGTTTTTAAGGAGGTTGTTATACTGGATCATGAACGATATCTCCTTTCTCGAGAGGTTGATAGGTGTGTAGTCATGAAAGCATTTGATAGGAGAATGATGACCTTCCCTCTGCTGTTGGTCATCTTTCTCCTTATTTTTTTCTTCTCGACCTCAAGATTGCCAAATTTAAGTCTGTTCATCTCCTCTTGGGTTATATATCTCTTTGTCAGGTCAAGCAATTCCTCTATCAATTGGGGGTATTCTCGCACCAAAGCATTGATGCATTCCTTATGTCTAAGTCCCAAGAAAAGGATGTCAATAAAAAATACTATCCTTGGGTTGTCAATTTTCAACACCTTTATGTTGAATCTGGTGAAGAAATCACGAAAGGACTCCTCTTTATTCTGCTTTACTGTATGGAGATGAGTGTGGGGGAGTTTTGCCTTTTGTTGATTGGTGAACTGGTGAAGTAACTTGTCGCACAACTGGTTATATAAGTAAATTGAAGTTGGCCTGAGTTTAATGGACTAGTCGAGTGCGATGCCTTGAAAAGTGGTGACTAGTATCTTTGCATGTATGAATTCATTGTGTTCATGTAGCTGCATCATGTGTTCGAATTACATCACGAGCTCATTTGGGTCAGTCGAGCCATCATATCACGAAAGTCTAGTCAAAACTTTAATTTCAATGGCAATGTGCTCGTCGATTATCTTCTAGACGAATGGTGACCCTCTTTCATGATGAAACCTCTGGAGGCCATTAGGGTTAGGGATCTTCTTTGTATTTCTCCTCAATATCTCCTTGAGGCATCTATTTAACTGCTAAACTTGGTGCGACACCTCTTTCCACTCTTCTTGGTCCACCTGGGTTATATTCCTATCAACCTGGGGCCTTACACGCTTGACCCTATCACACTGCAGGGCTCGAAGGGGTTGAGCGGCTTGATCTGCTGAATCACCAACTTCATCCTGCTGGTGTGATCTCAAATGTTCAACCTTATCACACTGCAAAGCCCGAATGGGATGAACATAATGATTAATGGAATTGGCTATTTCTTTCTAGGGGTTAAGTCAACCCCTTTCTTCAGGAAGGCATCTGGGGTTGACCTCACGTCTTGTCTACAGTCGCTGAGATTCTAGTTAACCACAGCTATCTCTTGGCAATCTTTCTTCAGAAAATGGGGGTTGCAGAGTCATGCTAGCTGTCGTGGCGGGCATGGCTGTGTGTTGGTTCAGGGCAGCAGACAACTGAGCAAAAACCTGAGCAGAGATTTGTTCGCTGATTAGTTACATTAGTTGTGGCACAATCAAAGTGACAACTTGCTTCGAGGAGGCACTGGGCCCCGAGGCATTAGACTTTTGCTGAGGCTAATGGGGAGGAGCAGATATTGTCATTTCGTTTCCTCCTTTTCTAAAGTGGCTCACTTGGTGTTCATCATTTTTCGATTACAGTCTCATTTTTCCACAGATGGCACCAAAATAATGAGGATGAAAGCTGTATTTTACTGGATTTAGTTAGTATTTGGGGTAATTCGATCAACTAGTCAAATGATCCTGCTTTAGAAGAACTCGAGCTGAGATCTACAATTATGAGCAAATGTCAAACTAGTCAAGGTGCCCTCGGCTAATGCACTCCAACACTCAAGTTAATACTAGGTCGACTAAATTAACTGAGCAGCTGAGTGAGAGCTTTAGTAAGAAAATGGCATACCTTAAGAATGGCTGGTAACGTGGTATTTATAGTTTTCTCTAGGTGGATGATATATCCAAAATAGCCCTATCATATGTAGAGGGCTTTTGTCCTTATATGGGGAGTTTTAGATTATCTCTCATCCTTATACTATTTTAGGTGGCCTCATATCTGGCTTTCAGGGATAGAATAATACATTGGTGGCGTATCTCCCGATAGGAGCGGTGCCAAGGGTGGTACTGGTGCAGCATGCACCATTAATGTAAAGGCATGCTGTCTGTTAGGGCATTTAATGTGGCAAAGATACGATTAGATGTTGGAACGACCTCGCTGGTCGATAATGGAGTCGACCATAGAATTGGTTTCTGGGAGTGGGCAGCCTCCCAGGGCTGTGGCGCTCGAGCCCTCTCGTCAAAGATAATTGAGTCTGCTCGTTTGATCCATGGTCCAGTCAAGGGGCGCAGATCCTACTTATTGCATAGGCGACAAGTGAGCAGTTGGTCGATCATGGTTGATGACTCAACTGGGCTTATGACTTGAGATGGGTCTAAAAGTGCACTATTGGATCGATAGTTGCTGGGTTGGGTCTGCCGAGCCATCCTATATTACATATATACATGCACACACATATATGAAAATATTAAAATTTTAATAGTTATAAAATTTAAAAACTTATGTTTACAAATTTAATTGAAGTAATTGTCAAATTTAATTAAATATTATTTATAATAATACTAAATAATTTATTTACTGGATAACGTATTAAATTGATTAAATTACTTAATTAAATAATATATTTAATTATATTTAATATTTAATCTATTAGTTAAATTTTACATTTATTCATTTAATAAATAATTCAAGACATTTTAATTTGATATAATAAATAAATTAATCTTTAAAAAAATTAATCTTCATTGAATATTAATCTTCACATTTATTCAAAAATATAATAAAAAATTTAATTATAGTGTGGAATTTATTAAGTTTAATAAATTAATATTAGTATAATTAAAGTAATTATTGAGAAAATTAATTATAATATTTAATCTATTAGTTAAATTTTATATTTATTCATTTAATAAATAATTCAAGACATTTTAATTTGATATAATAAATAAATTAATCTTCAAAAAAAAAAATCTTCCTTAAATATTAATCTTCACATTTGTTCAAAATTATAATAAAAAATTTAATTATAGTATGGTATTTATTTAATGGTATTTATTTAATAATTTATTAAGTTTAATAAATTAATATTAGTATAATTAAAGTAATTGTTATGAGTATTATATATATAAATTAATTAAATAAATTAGTTTATTTAAATCAATAATTAAGTTTTATTTGTACATAAATCATAAATAATAAATAGTAAAGTAATTATATATTAATTAATAAATAGTAATTAGTTTATAATTAGTGTAAATTAATTACTTTTTTTTATATGAGCCAATATTAACAATTATGATATAATTATAATATAAGTAGATTTTTTATAATTAAGATATAGATATGATTTTGTAAGTAATTAATATTTATTAATAAATATTTTCTTCCAATAATATATCATTTGCTAATGTTAAATTTATAAAAATATAAATTTCAAAATAAATCATCAATTAAATTAATTATACACTATATTTTTCAAATACAGCTCATTTTCAATTCTATATAATCATTATATTTTAAACAAGACCTTCAAACAATATTTTATTTTAAAAAATATATTTATAACTAATTTTTCACTATTCTTTTTTTTTTTTCAAAAAATAAAAATGGAAAACAAAACTAATCGACCCCCGTTTGGTTTCATTTTCAAAAGTAATTTTTACATGTTCTACTATTTTAAAAATAAAATATATTATTTTTTATATATTTTCACCCAACATCATTTATTTTTATTTTTAAAATACATTTTTCAATAATATATATTTTCTCTTAATAACTTGTATATTTTCTGTATTTATTTCATTATTTTTATCTTTTTTTACTTACAATCTATTAAAATTAATATAATAATTATTTTCTATTTTCAACTTACTTTTTAAATTTTTTGAAATGATGAAATAAAAATTAAAAATTAAAAATAAAACCAAACGGGCCTTAGAAATTTGAATAATGACATGAGGAGTATGGATATGTCGATGGCGTATGACTAGGACATGACACTTGACAGGTTGGTATACGGCTACAGTCCTAAATTAAACTCCAAAAGTTAAATTAATTAATATTAAAATAGAATAATTTGGGTATGTGGAGGAGGAGTAATTGTACGACGCTGCTTAGGCAGTCAGTCTCATCTATATCGTACTGTACTGTCATCATCCATCCATCCATCCATCCATCCATCCATCCCATTTACTAATATATCTCCTACCAACCACCCTTATTGACAGCTGGCAATCTCCCATTGGACAACGCATTTTAACAATATATCTGCTTTCGTCTTACTTCGAGATCAACATCATAACTTCGCAAGTATCACTCTCATTTTATGTGTGTGTATATATATAAGTTATTATAATTTTTAAAAACTTTTTAAAAATTGATATGAATCAATAAAATTTTAGATAAATACCCGTACAAGTCGGCATTATCCACTTCATCCTACACTCGAATGATTCAATATGTGGTTTCATATATTTCATAAAATTATGTAATTTTACATTAAAGACTGAAATTGGAAGTAAATTTTTTAGTTTGTTTTAGATTCAAATTTAAAAAAATTGTATGACTATAATATCAACATGACAAGTATGAAAATTATTAAACATAAATCATAAATTTACCTTGACTTCTATTGTATATTTACTTTCATCAAGAGGATGTTTAGCCAAATTTATTTTAAATATATTGTAAATTTTTTACATCTTATAAGATATTTTTGAAGTTTAAAGATGTTAGATCTTATTAATAAAATAAATTATTAAAGTATTTAAATAAATTAAGATTTTGAGGCTTTTAAAATATTAGCAACAATAATTTTGTAAGTAAAATTATTAAAATTAAGGGGGCCTCTTAAATTTTGAAAATAAATGAAAATTTCTTTATTTTTTTCTAAAAGAACTTATAAAATTCTAGTATCCTTTTTTAGGTTTGTTTGCTTGTTATGATTGTATAGAATAAATGTATAATTCAATAGGACTATCAAAGGGTTGAATTTGGATTGAATCTGCTATATTTAAATTGGAATCCAATTATCAAAACTATATTCGAATTTAACCCAAAATCCGATATGATCTTTGTTACTCAATATTATATCCGAATTCGATGGATATCCAAAATTCGATTAAAAATTCGCCCAATTTATTTATTTTTTCTTTTTTTTCCCTTTGAATTTTACAAAAATCTATATTCGAATTAAAATCCGATCCATTGACAACCTTATAATCCAATATAATTGAATATTTGGTTGTTACATTTAAAGCTCATAATTAATAAAAAGTTATGTATTTTATCCTTAAGTATTGGAATTATGTATCACATCTTCTTGGTATGATTAATAATATTGGGATTAGAAACATTGGTATTAATATACCAAATATAAACTTAATTAACAAATATGTATATATCACCATTAATTTATATAATTAAGCCTTTTAAAAAATATTAAATCATTTGCACAACCAAACTTATTTTTTATAAGATTTTTTATACAAAATTTGACGAGGTCAATTTTGGTGAAATGGGCTTCTTGATCTCAATTAAAAGTTCTAAGTTGACTAGAAAGATAGAAAATTAAGTGATGTGGGACGAATCTTGTAGTCAATGAATAAACGTTAGGCTAGTTGAGAGGATTCTCGACTAAGACCCTCTGATATTTAAATTAGTTTTCAACCTAAAGATAATTTAGAGGAGTAATGGCTCAAGAAGTGTTTGAAAACAGTGCTTTTATCTATGAAAGAGGGGATATTTATAGTGTTTGGTGTGGAATGAAAAGACGAGTTTCACCCTAACATAAGTCAAGCCACATTTTCTTTGAATAGCGGTAACTTAGGTCTTTTCGATCTAATCTAGAGCCTCGCTTGTGATTAGCTAGCCAGAGAGGAAGCCTTTATTGTCATTAATGGAGGTGATGCGCTATTAAAGCCATTTAATACAGACATAAGGGTGATTCAGGTGCATTTAATGTGGATGTGATGGGTGGTGGACTCCTCCATTAATTTGTTTTTAGCTATTCTTGATGTATATTTATAAGTATTCATGACCGTGTAATTATTATACATTAATATTTAACCTTTTTAGTGAATAATAGGAGTTACTTTAAATAAATGAATTTGATGTAGTATATATGTATACATAAATTTAATATATATACATAAATAGTAAAATTGTCGCCTCAATTGGGCATTATTGCATTATATGTGAAGGTAAAGGTTCGGTCAAAGTTATTACAGTTGTGTTTTGCCACGATTTACAATTTATGTCCTTATTATTAATGTGATTTTTATTTTTTGTTTGTTTTTTTACTTCATCATAATAATTCAATATAATATTCTTGAGCTGGCTCACTATTTTAATATTTCACATGACTTTCAACTCCAATAAACCATACCTCATTGCACATAGATGGAATCAAGTTCATAGCATAGTCAACATAGCCACGGTGACGATGTTGTCTGGAGTAAGGAAACTGAAACATCTTTCATCATGCTTATGTGTGATGAGGTCATAAAGAGTGGAGAGTATGAAGCGAAACTAACCCTTTCTCAGTAGATTGACATAATGGTAAAGATGGAAATGGCGTGCCCGGGGTACACATATTCAGTAAGGCAATTGCAAGAAAAAAGTCAGAGGTTAAAAGAGAAATAGAAGGGGTACCATAAATTATTTACTGCGGATATGGGTTTTTGGTGGGACGACGAGAACATGGTCCCGATGGCCTTAGAGGAGTGTTGGGCATGGTGGATAGTAGTACATCTGTTTGTTTGAATAATTTTTCACTACTGCTACAGGTCGAATGGTGAGGGCATTGATCCAAGGCCCGATGCCTCAGGCTAAACGACGCGAACAAAAGGATGACTATGTAGGGACTGGTTTTGAGGTCATCCTAGATATGGGAGATGATGTTGACGACTCCAGGTATTCATCACCCCTGATGTCTCAGGTTCCCCGGCCTCATTCTAAGCCGACATCCTCTACCTCTATGTCATCGCATGGAAAAAAGGGTCACGATCTGGCAGTTATATCTGCCATGCACTCTTTCACTCGAGCTAATGAAGCTGTTGCCTCACAAAGTGATCCCATCTTTGTGACAATGGTGTGATCCCATCTTTGTGACAATGGTGGAGATATGTGTACAAAAATTGAGCGAGATTCCTGACCTGCCTGATGACTTATTCTACACCGCCCTCATGAAATTAGAGGACCCTACCTATCGTAGGATGTTTCTTACCCTCCCCCCAACCATAGGCGTGGCTACCTGGAGAAGCTCCCCTGATTTATTTTCTGCCTAGTCTGTCAGCCCATATGTCAGGCTACTATCATGTTAACCTGAACAAAAAACAACATGTTGTTATTTCTTTTAAATTTTCACAATTGTTACGCCATAATTTCTGTTATGAGATTATCTATCCATGTTTGTACTCATCCTATCTGCATTATCACATATCTTAATTTAGTTTGCTTGACTTTCTTACAATAACTGTAATTCACTTCCGCATCGACATACATTGTAAAACTTTGCTTGGAATTAGTATAGAAATTTTGGAAAGAATGGACGGCAAATACTGTGGAGGTGTGCCTAATGATGTGGTGGACAATGTTGTCAACGATGTCTTCGATGATGTGCATGGTGAAAGTACTACTAATGCTCGAAGAAATCTAAACCATTCATTCGGGGGTTTTCTTGTACTAAGCATCTCTTAGCTCATTTTCAAATCAATTGCGAATACCTTTTAGGGATTCACAATATCGAGGCATGAATTGGTTGACTGAGTTGTTCCAAGGACACGAATGTCGATTCTTTGAGCAGTTGAAGATGAGTAAACATACATTGCAGGAAGATAAGGGACTGTGGCCTGATTGTTGAACACCAACATATTCGACTCATGATTGAGGATAGTGTTACCATATTTATTCAAACGGTTACCATGTACCACCGCTATAGAAATAGTGTTGAGAGATTTCAGCATTCGAATGCGCCATCACACCATGGGAAGCTTGTGTGTGATGCATTTTACGGCTTAACACTAGAGTATATACGTCCGCTAAATTTTTATTCAGTCTCTGACTACATACGACATAACTCAAACTTATATCCTTACTTTAAGGTGTATATATAATCTAATTATTCTCATACTTTTGCATGTTAACTATATAGACATGTGACTTTTTCGTGATGTATATTTGTTGATAGGACTGTGTGGGGGCAATTGATGGCACTATTATACTGGCATGGGTGCTCACAAATGAACACAGTGGATACTGACGTAGAAAGGCCTTTGTTGCACAAAATATAATGGCAGCATGTGATTTCAACCTTATGTTCACATTCATCCTTGCTGGATAGGAGGGTAGCATAAACAACTCTCAAGTGTTCCTCAATGCACTTTCCACCCTAGAGTACAATTTTCCTTAGCCTCTTGCAGGTGACTTTACGTTGTCTAACTTAAATATGACCGAAATTGTAATTCTTATATTATTCAATTAACGCACAACAACCATAAATAATTTGTGGGTAAATACTACATGGTAGATTCAGGATTCACAAACTTTCCTGGTTTCATATCACCTTATAGGGGTGAACGCTATCATATCCCTAAATGGTCTGGGACAAACCGTGAACCTCATACATTGAGAGAAATGTTTGATTGCCAACATGCGATGGTGAGGAACCATATCAAGCGATGCTTTGGCATTTTTAAGAAGTGATTTCCAATTGTACAAGGTATGATGCCCAATTACCTAGTGTCCACACAATCTGAAATTATCCTCGCATGTTGTGTGATGCACAACTTTATGCATATATATGGTGGATAGGATGATATCTTTGATGAGTATGCTGACCCAGACTACATGGATGAGGACACCCAAGCATCTGCACAAGCACAAGCAAGAATTGTTGATATGTCTCCAGAAGCCATTTGGGAGCAGAACATCCTTTGTGACTCTATTGCCTAACGTATATGGAATGATTCTAGACGTGCCTAGACAACCTTTACTTGGTTGTTTACTCTAGCTCCAGACTCCACACATTATTCTAGGCTGACCATTGAATATTGTTAGGTAACTGACCTTATTTAATGGATGCTGGATATTTCATCTATTTTCATGCATCTAAATTCGATTATTTGCATGCATGATTAATGCATGATTGGTGATCATGGCCTATGTCTCTTCAGAATATTATGTGTATAAATATGTCCAATGTAATGATATTGTAATATATTGATGATGTTGCAATGAAATAACTCATTTCGTGTGAAGTTGAATTGCAATTTGAATAAGCTACCATGATGCCTGCATTGCATCTCACGTGCTTTTGTGGCAGAGGCCCGATGCTAGTGTTCATGGCGAAGATGGATAGGAATTATGGTCATTGGTTTTACACATGTTCTTTACGTGGAAACCATTGAGCGAGCTTCATATGGGTGGACGATTGGGAACATCGATCCTAACCCACTCAGTCACATTCACGGCCGACTTCATCACATGTGCATACATCATCTACCATTTCATCTTACATACCTGCAGATTTGCACGAGGGAGCCCAGTCTACAATGCCAACCCATCCATCCACATCAATTGGTGATATTAGACGTGCACATCGCCATCTTTATGCTCCAGTTGGATAGATGATATGTGCATGTTGTGCTTGCACATGCATTTTCTTTGTATTTGTTGTTGTGATGTTGCTCATCTTACTGCTTTGTATTGTATCCTCTCGTGGGTGATGCGTTTGTTTTGTACTTTAAATCACTATTCATAAGTTAACACATTTGACTTAACTAATAATGTTATGTGTATGTAATTTAAAGCTGCTTTGTTAATTTCTAGGCTCTACATGTGTATATATTTATAATGCTATTGATATGAAATAACCTATTAGGCCTAAGAGGCCCAAGATCAAGTTTGTTTGGTCAATCGGTATCAACCTCACTTGGTAGGGTTTGTGGTCGACCCGCATCGACCTCAGGGCCACTCCAAAAGTTTCAATAGTCAGGTCTGGTCGACATGTATCGACCTCAAGACCCATTCTGGCGTTGGCTCAGATCTCTATCACATTTATTAGTCTGACAGGCTACATACCTTCGCATTAATGACGCATGACAACCGGTACAGCTATTGCTACCAACTTTGCCATCCCTGCCACCACCTTTTAGCAGAGAGGTACCTCCAAAGATATTATTCATCTAGAAAAATAGAAGATTTAGCCACCTGGAACAGTACCGAGATTTGGACATGGAATGACCACTAACCCCCTAGCAAGGACAAAAGTCAGTACACCTGATAAGGGCACCAAATTCAAATCATGCTTGGAGAGGACTATAAATACTTTAGACTTAGCTACGCTCAAGGTATTGCCTAATACGCTAGAAGCCTTATACACTTTCTATATTTTGTTCGATCTTTATATCTCGACTAAAACTAACTTAAGCGTATGAGTGCTTTAGCTGGTGGCACCTTAGCTAGCTTAACGTGTATTGTGGTTGCAGATCTGAAGCCCCAAGATATATACAACTCTAAGTACTTGAGCTCCCTGGTCAATTCATCCAAAAATATAACCCTCTTTCTCTATAAGTAGCTTTCAGCAGTATCATTTAGCGCCGTCTGTGGGAACTCATTGAGATTGCAGCGAGAAAAATGGTAAACACACACAGAGTAGTATCCGAAATGGAGGAGAATAGGAGGTCCACTTCTCCATCTCTCCCTAACCCTCAGCAAAGCACACACGCTTTGGGCACCAGTGCCCCTCAGGAGTAGGTAGTAACGCTCACCATGCCTTAATTGATGCAGCTAATAAGTGAGCAGATTTCAGCTTAGATATCAGCCCAGCTATCTGCCAGTTTGAACATGCATACTATAGTGCTCGCTCTCGCCGCCAGTGCAACTCTGCAGCTGCCCCTATCAAAAAATAGGTCCCCTGAGAACAGCTGCAGCCACTGAGAATCCAGACAGCTGCCCACTAGGCATGAAGTCAGTCCTAGATGTCCACAAGAAGAGAGGAGAAGTCCAAAAATGCGGGAGGAGGTAGCGAACTCGATAGATCATGCTAGACCTAATCGAGCCATGCAGCGCAACAAGGTTGAATGCTCTAAGCGTGACTACCTCAATGAGAAAGGAAAGTCTACAAACTTTATGTATGGGCCCATTCAAGCCTCACAGTGTGATAGGGTTGAGTATCTTAGATCAGGTCTTGGAATACCACCCAGGCAAATTGAGACGAGTGCGAAGAAGTATCCTATCAAGTCTAGAAGCTGAACAGATGACTCGATGAGATTTTGAGGAGAAATACCGATAGAGTACCAAACTTGGAGGCTTCTCCAACATCTCATCAGGAGAGAAGGTCCCCATTCATTTAGGATATCATTGACGAGTGCATCGCCATGGACACCAAAGTCCCTATCGATCTGTCGAGGTACGATGGTTCTACTGACCCCAATGAGCATCTCATACAGTTTGAGCACATGATGCAACTGCATAGATAAAATGAATACATCTATGCCAAGATGTTGCTGACCACCTTTCAGAAAGATGAGTTTTTGATGGATGGAATAATGCAATTAGGCACTGATCGAGTTGAACAGTATTTGGCCTCACCCTCAATATTGGAAAAACCCAAGTTGGGAAAAATACTTCAGATATACTTAGCAGTCTCAAAAGCATCAATTAGTTTAGTACTGGTATCGACCCGAGATAGCAACCATCGACTAGTTTACTATTGCAGTAAGTCACTCCAAAGACCAAAACATAATTATTTGGAGATTGAGAAATTTACGTTAGCCTTAGTGACTGCTGCTCGGAAGCTGAGATCGTACTTCCAGTCTCACTCTATCATAATGCTAATAAACTAGCCATTAAAGTAAGTGTTAGCGAAGCTCGATACATCAGGCAGATTGAACAAGTGGGTGATTGATCTTGGGGAGTTCGACATTAGTTTTCAACCTCGAACGGCCAACAAAGCGCAAGTACTTGCTGACTTCATTGTAGAGCTAGTCAACTTACCTGACAAGAGTATCCCAGCCCCTCTTATTTGGACTTTACACGTCGATGGATCATCGACCACATCTAGGGGTGGAATTGAGGTCGTTCTTCACTCCCCAGATGCTAAGGAGTATGATTTTGCAATCAAACTGAATTATATAGTCATAAACAACGAGGTTAAGTATGAGGCCTTGCTGGCAGAAATGAGAATAGAGCTTGAACGTGGGGTCGAACACTTGGTTGCGATTATGGACTACCAATTAGTGATAGAGCAGGTTGGGAGAAATTTTGAAACCAAAAAACAGTCGATGGCCTAGTACCTGGCCGAGGTAAAGAGGTTGCAGCAATCGTTCAAAAGATTTACTCTCAACCAGGTCCCTTGATCTGAGAATGAACGGGCAAATGCCTTCTCCAAGTTTGCCAACTCAATTAGAGGAACAAGAGATAAGAAAATCATATTTTTGGTCTCGAACAGGCTATCAATTGCACTCTTTGATGAAAATCTCACAACAACTATTGACGAGATGACTATTTCTTGGCAAACCTCAATAAAACTATATCTCCGCCAAGGCATTGTCCCCGACGACCAAAATAAGGCTCGGTGCCTTTGAGGTCAAGCCTTCAAATTTGCTCTCAACGAACATGATTAATTATACAAGAGATCCTTCACCAGACCCCCCTTGAGTTGCTTCAATCAGGATCAGGCGTTGGAAGTGTTACAAGATGTTCATGCAGGCATGTGTGGCAATCATTTTGGAAGGAGGTCCCTTGCCCACAAAATAATCAGATATGAGTATTTTTGGCCAACATTATTGAAAGATTCAGTGGATTTTGCACACAAATGTGCATCATGCCAAGTCCATTCCAACCTGTTACACTAGCCAGCCACGCTGATGGTTAATGTCCATCAACCTCAGGAAGTTTTTCATTTAAAATTGTATGGCACTTATCCTTGCAGACTTTTAGTTTAAATAAAATTGCAATTTTATTAGCTTAATTATTATCTTTAATAATTTTAGTCGACCTTGTAGTCGACAACTAAGCAATCCCTTGCTGCCACCTAAACAACGCCTACCCGTCCAAGTTTTTAGTCGACAACTAAGCAGCCCCTTGCTGCCACCTAAATGGTTTCTAGCCGTCCAAGTTTCTGGTCAACCCCATAGTCGAAAACTAAGCAACCTCTTGCTGCCACCTAAACGGCTCCTAACAGTCCTAGTTTCTAGTTGATCCCATCATCGACTTCTACGTTGACCAATGTTTTTCTAGTCAACCATCTGATTTTTGTCAACCTCATAGTTGGCAAGGGATGCGACTCCTTTTTGATGGGCAATTAACTCTAAGGATTGAACAAATAGTTGATCAGGAATATGAAGCAATCGACGACACAGTCATGTAAAATAATTACTACGCGACAAGCAACCAAATATTTTCCACATTATCACAATAAAAATCAACGGCTATACATGGCACAACATGATGGAAATGAAAGAGAAAATATACCTTTATTCATAATTCTCTGGTAGGTTACACAAAAAAAAAGAGACAAAAAATGCTAGTTTAGTTCTACTTCAATTCTGACCCAGCTCTTCTTGCCCACCTTTAGCCCAATCTAAGTTTAGCTCGGGTGCCGCACAAGCAAGCGAAGAGACTGCCTGCAGAGGTTCAGAAGGTCCTGAGGGGTCACCCATAAAATTAGTCAATCGTAGCACATACTGCGCCAGGTCGACCTCTTCATTCTTCAATTGGGCTATGGGGTTCTCTGCGAATGCAAACTCAGCACATATTTGCTCTAGCTTGGCATTGACTTCGGCCCTTTTCTTTTGTGCCTCAGACAGTGATGCATCAGGCACAGCAATAGTAGGTCCGCCCTTCAGAGCCTACTCGGCGCCGCCTTCCTCTAGCTCAGGATAAGGCTCCAGTCTCTTGTTCAGTATAAGGCTCATATGGCTTCTATCCTCAGCACAAAAAGTATAACCCAAGTGCTCCAGCTGTTTGATGGACCTGTGATATGCTTCGCGAGCATCGTCAAGTAATGCAATTGCACTGGCATCTTGAAAGGCGGTGCTCACCACAAACTACTCAACAGCCTTGTGCCGCACCACCAGCAGATGTTAGAGAAAGACCTCTTTAGTTTGGCTGGTCGCCTCCGTATGACCTCGGGCTTGACCAGAATTAAAGCTCACCTGCAGGTTAAGATGGGGCTTTTTGATAATATTGTCCATTCGGCTTTGGTCCTTGATAGCCTGGACTAATTGTTGATCCTTTGAGTCAAGCTGCTGTTGGAGGTTGGCTACCTTTTTGTTCAACTGCTTGACTTGGAGCTGGGAGGATTTGAGTTGCATCTTTAGTGTTTCCATCTCTCCTCCTGCCTCCAACTTCTCCTTAGTAGCCAATGCTATCTCAGATTGCCGATACATGTTGTAGCCCAACTGTTCTATCTAAAACACAGCAATGTTATTTTCAAACCAATGTGTGCATAAGAGAAAAAATTATGGTTGAGCCTATCGATCTCATACTTATCATATTACAGTAATAGGACATCGCCTTCATCGTCCCGAGTTGGCTGAGGTTCATCAGCTTTTGCTGGTCATTCACAAAAAGCCCTGAGGTCATCTACTTCAAAGCCTTGGCACCCATCGGGCCTCCTTGTATGATAGAGGTTGAGTTGGTTACCTCGTGCTCACGGTCGATGGCGAATCGTGGAGGAGATAGCTGAGGAAGTTAGAATAGTAGACCATCACCCGGCTTGACAAACAGGTCATAACCTATCACAGCCTTCTATTTTTCTTTGCCCCCAACAGCCTTCTTTAGAGACGAACCTCCCTATTCGACTAGTTGTCTCTTGTCCCGACCTGCAGGGCTGCTGTGTTTGGGCTCCTCTCGATGAGTAGATTGGGTTTCAAAAGCCTACTTGATTTGTGGTGGGAGCGGTGTAGACATCAACCTCGCGGAACTTGCCTACTCAATAGGAGCTTCTCCTCAAGCAGTAGCAGCTTGACGGTGAGCCTCGGCGCTCATTGCCTGGATTGGGATTTGTTGCAGCTGCGGACCATTATTTCATTACAATCTACAAGGGCAAACAAATTAAGTAAAATCATAATCGAGCAGAAAGTTCAATCAAAATAGTTGAAAAAACGTTTTTACCTAATCCATCGCCTGTAGGCAGGTCGAGTTGGGCAGGTGATAGGCCAGCTAGAACCAAACACCTCTTTTCAATCAGAATTGAGGCTTTCATTTGCCTAAATTCGACCAAATCCTGGATGAAGGTGTTGGGCCAGCTAGGTGTTTGGTTTCCAGGTATCTCCATAGGCCCTTTCCACCAACCCCTCAAAATGGCAAGAACCCCTGGCTCCTGAATATAAAAAAAGTATTTTTTCACTCTTGCCCGTAAGAAGAGGTAGGGGATACCAAAAAGTTTCATCGAGGTCGAGCAGTCAAGTAATAGAAACTAGACTCTTCGCTGCTGCCCGACTTTCAAGACACGGGTAGGTGGAATAAATTTGAGAAATTGGCAAAGGTTGCAGGCTAGTTGTATAAGTGCATTAGCATGGCAAAACTATATAGTATAGCAAAATATTTTGGAAGTAATTGGGTGATGCAGACTTCTAGTCCAAGAAGGAGACTGACTATGGGTTGGGTGAGCGAAAACCTAAGGCCGCACTTTAACCCCTCCTCAAACACAATTATAAACCCCTGGAGAGGTCGATGTATCCTACCTCAGGTCTCTGGCGCTACTAGTTCATACTCATCAGGAATGTGATACGCTGCTCTAATATGGACTAAGTCTACAATGATTATTTTGGAGGCTATTTCAGTGTAATAGTCAGGGGTAAATAATTGGCCCCAGCTTACAGGCATATCAATAGGGCTAGCTCCCCCCTCCGATACAACCCTAACATTACTCGAGCTACTGGTATGCAGATGAACGCGATTCATTCCCATGAGATGACTCAGATACACTCTCTTCCCCAGTTTCTCTCACATGGGCCATACTCTTTGACCTAGGGTTATCAGAATCTGAACTGGTAGACATGCTTCTATAAATGAAAGGTAGAAAAGAACAAAAATAGCAAATGTACTTATAATGAAAATCTTGAAAGGGCGAAGCGCACGAGAGCTTGAAGGGCTTCAAAGACAATAATTCGACTAGAAGTTTAGACAGCAAAAGTATAAATAGAGTCGGTTATCCTCCTATTTATAAGCATTCATGAACAAAAATCCAAGTAACTGTTATGATGACAGCTTGCTCCCAGTACGCTTCATTTTCTATGCACTAATAGCAACATTAAATGCAGAGAAACCATCTCAAATCCTGATCGACAGTTTAAAAATTCAGGTCGAGGATTCAAAAATCCTAGTCGAGCATGGTAATCGCCATAATTGAATGTAAACTCCCTGCTCCTTCTCATCAACAAGCTCGATCAAGATCGTGAGTTGGGGGGACTCATGATATGGGATAACCTATTAAGCCTAGGAAGCCCAACATCAAGTCTATTTGATCAACTGGTATCGACCTCACTTGGTAGGGTTTGTGGTCGACCCGCATCGACCTTAGGGCCACTCTAGAAGTTTCAATAGTTAGGTCTAGTCGACATATATCGACCTCAAGACCTACTCCGATGTTGACTCAGATCTCTGTCGTATTTATTAGTCTGACAGGCTACATGCCTCCACATTAATGACGCGTGACAACTGATACAGCTACTGCTATCAACTCTGCCAACCCTACCACGACCTTTTGGTAGAGAGGCATCTCTAGAGGTACTGTTCATCTGGGAAAATAGGAGATTTAGCCACCTGGAACAGCACCTAAATCTGGACATGGAATGACCACTAACCCCCTGGCAAAGATAAAAGTCAGTACACCTGATAAAGGCACCCGAGTCAAATTACGCTTGGAGAGAACTATAAATACTTTAGACTTAACTACGCTCAAGATAATGCCAAATACGCTATAAGCCTTATACACTTTTTGTATTCTGTTCGATCTTCATATCTCGACCAGAACTAACTTGAGCGTCGGAGTGCCTTAGCCGGGGGCACCTCGGCTAGCTTAACATGTATTATGGTTGCAGATCTCAAGCCCCAAGATATATACAATTCTGAGTACTTGACCTCCCTGGTCGATTCATCCGAAAACACAACCTCATTTCTCTATAAGCAGCTTTCAGCAACATTAGCTACTTATTTTAAAATCTATTTAATATTGTGCTATGTGTATTCTTTCTTTATTGTCCCTGACAACCACCCTCTTTTCCTATGTTTCATATATCATTGTCTACAAATTTTGTGACGCTGATATGATGTATGCAGTGTTGCGTTTCAGGTATGCCACTGCATAGGCGTAATCAACGTATGGAGGAGTTTTTTCATGATCCATTTTGGACAAAAGCGGAGGAGATGGACTTGTTATGTCTCGTGATGGCTACCGTGACTACACACGGCCTATCTGATCATGACGTCATGCTACAGCTATGTGCTAAGATTTCAACATAATTGTCATGATAGTTTGGGAGAGATATCGTGGCTAATATGGTTAGGATAAAGATTGGACAGCTATGCCATCGATATTATACATTTATTCAGTTCACAGAAATACCAGGGGTGCACCACAACCCAACTACTAATGTAGTGACAATGGACATGCAGTACATGGAGCACATCCATCATGTATGTATTTTCAACTACATATTCATACTTTCATGTGTACATGTCACATAAAATACATTACAAACTACTACGTGTGTATCATTTCTACACCCCTAATAGGGTCCTATTCATTTTCTTTTTTGTAACACTTACAGGAGACCGCAAGACAACGTCATTTTCGTGTTAAGGAGGAGCCATTCTACATCGAGATGGGCTACATTTTCACTTATGCACGAGCAACTAATTTGGATGGTGGCAAGGGAGAGGCTGTGTTGCCTATCGTCATTTCAGACTCGGAGGACGATCTTGTCTTGCCCCCACGTATCCCACAAGTGGTTGCACCTCTACCACATGTTCCACGTGCTCCTTTATGTAATTGGCCACGACTAGCATAGGTTATTCAATTGAGTGACTCACAGGGCAGCACGAAAATAAGTTACTCATACGAGGGTACAATCGACAATACATGTAGGTCATCCGCACCAAGCACACCTCCTCCAGGTAAACGTGGAGGATGGTTAGATGACTAGATCATGTAGTTTGATGTATGACTACTTATTAATGTGTCTAAACTCACTATAGATTGAGATTCCACTTATATTAAAAGGAATTTGGACTTAGTGATTGCCTTTATCATTATGTAATGCTATAACATTTGCTTGCTAACATGCGGTCTACTGTGTATCGGATAAGAATGTGACCCACATAATTGGCTGTATTTTTTTCTAGTTCTGATAGGGTGGAATACCTACTCATCCACTACTTATAATATAATAGTATTTTAGATATAGTTAACCATTTTATAGTACACATTTAATGAAAAATATATTCAATTTTTTATATATATTTCATGAATATACATAACGAATATATTTACATATATACATATGTTAATAGGTAATTAACAGCTTGTTAATGAATAATTTATATTTATTATATATATATATATAAATAACTAATGTTATACGAAAAATTTGGTCAATGAAATAAATATATTGAACAAATAATAAGTATATATGCACTAACAAATTTACTATTAATAGCTGAAAAAATATTTAACGATGGTACTGGAATGTATATATATGTATAAATTTATATTTAATATTTAAATTATTAAATTCTAAATTAAAATTTTCACAATTTAATCATTACATTACTAAATTAATTTAATATTGTAAATCAATATAAAACATGGGACATTTTTGTATAATAATAAAACAATATCTAATTACTCAAATTCATTATCTATATACATAATATGTAAATTTGCCTACATTAAAATAACTCATAATCAATCACCATCTCTTCCTCTCAAGTATTCACCGGTCCACAAATTTCACTAAAAAAATAAATAAATTCCTCACAAACAACCACCACATCACAACTTTCCATCACAAAAATTCTCACAAATAATCACCACTTCACTTTCTCTCACATATTACATCAACTCTAATCATTACACTTTTACCTCACAAACAATTACCACCTCATACAATTTTTTTCTATCTCCCAAACAAAAAAAAAAAAAATCTCACAAACAATAAGCATTTCCTCACAAAAATGAGAAATGAGAAATGAAAATACAAGCAAACACAACCTGAATTCTCTCACTTGTACGAAGTTTTAAATAAGTATTTGCCTTTTGCTGATATGGCAACTCCTTTGTCTTTCGTTGCCTCATCCCATTCCATTCCACTCGGAAAACATAAAATAAAACAAGAAGAATCGGAATTGATAAATGGAAAATTTTTAGCTTAAAGGACGTTATACAATTATGACAAATTTAGCTCTATTTGGATATTACAGCAATAATAAATACAAAAGCACAAGTAATTTTCAAATTAATAAAGATGCCGTTGTTTTGCATTTTCACATTACCTTTTAGTCCTTTTCATCAACAAAGTACAATCATTATTTTGGACATTGACATGCTCAATTTCGGACTTAGGTGCATGCACCTGCGCCAACGTACGAAACAAGACTTCCCACCCATTAACATGGGTGGAGCCACAGTTTTTAGCTTATGGAAATTGGAAAAAGAGATAAACATGTGATTTATGTAAGAAAGTAATTTCAGTATTCGACGGAGTAAAATTTTGAATTTTATATAATTAATTTTAATTTTGAGATTGTAGATGAAACTGAGGGAGGGGGTGACTGTTCGATCCAATTCCCTGTTTGCTCATTTTCAATTAAACATTGATATGAGATAATTCAATAGGCCCAACACCAAACGAGACGGCCTACAAGGCTAAAAGGTGGAATCTATTTGGTCGACCGGTATCGACCTCACTTGGGAATATCTACGATTGACCCATATCGACCTGAAGACCACTTCAATAATTTGAACATTGAATCTGGTTGACATTGATCGACCTTCGATGTTCACTCGGATCCCCATCGGGCATATTGATCTGACGGGTCGAACCTACTCGAATGACACGTGGCAGCCGGTGCAACCGTTGCGAATAACTCTGACAATCCTGCCAATAATTTTGACAGAAATGTGCCTATACTATAACGGTTTACTCGAGAAAAAAGGAGATTTAGTCAACTGCAGTGGAGAGTACAAATTTGGGAAAAAAGGTCAAAGTTAAGTTAGACATTCCGTTGTAGATTGGCTCAAATCAACATATAATGTTGTTTGGAGGCATTTCCGTCCCCCAACCCCACATAAACGCGTAACGCCGAATTCATATTTGTTTTATCCCCCCCCTCGGTTGGGTACAGTACAAAAGCAGTACTCCATAACGTCTCATACTTATGATGGTTGGAAGTGCAAAAATCGAATTTGTTGTACCGCATCATATTCATATTAAAAGTTGTGTGAAATGCATCTTGACTCTCAACCAGGGTTGTAAACGGATATTAAACGAATCGAGTAGGTTGTATTCGTATTCGTTTAAATTTTATCATATCGTACTTGTATTCGTATACGACGGATATTTTTTGTTAATATTCAAATTCATATCCGTTGGATATTATCCGAATTCGGACATATTTATATTCGATTATAATTATTCCAAATATCCATTTATAAGTATTCGAATATCCGAATCCGTTAATTTATAATAAAATGCATATTTTTTTTAATAAATTTCATTTAAAAAAATTATCAAATAAATATTATAAAAAAATCTAGAAAAAACAACAAACAAACAATAAAATTAGCATACTCCAAAGATCAAAGATAATTTTTATTTTATTGTAGTAATTAATTTTTTTAATTTTAAAATTTAATTATTCATTAATTTGTTATATATTGATTAATTTTATCATTTATATATTGATTTTTCAAAATTTTTTGATTTAATATTATTCAATTATCATCATTATCGTCTAATTTTTTAATTAATTCTTTAATTACTAATTTATACATATATATTTATTTATATATAGATTATGAAATTTCATATTAAAAAAATAAAAATAATTTATTATGTATAATAGTAAATTATATAAGCTAATTTTTTATCTATTATTTATATATTAAAATACATAAAAATATAATATATTATATATAATATTTTTTTAATATTATTTATCGGATACGAATAATGAATTTAATTAAATTATGGATAATCGAGTATATAAACGGATATATCAAACGAATATGTATTCGGAGCGGATATTAAACGGATCGAATAGGCATTTACCATATTCGTATCCATTTACAGTCGGATGTCTACTTATCGGATACGGATAATATCCGTTTTAAACGAATATGAATAATAGTCCCATAAACGGATTCGAGTGCGAATAGTAAATAAATTTTTGAATATTCATTTATAGCCCTACTCTCAACTACTAATTTATCATTTTTTCCCCCTTGAATGTGCAATTATTGCAAGGTGATTTTTCTTTTTTTTGTTTGATTACTCATATAATTATATTAATTTTTAAATTAATTTACACGAGTGCTTTCGCACCTTATGAAGAAAAATTATTAATAAAATAATTAATAAAATATGAAATGAGAAATATTAGACATTTCATACAAATATGTTAATAATTTTCCTTCAAAATTATGATAAAATTACCTAGAGTAAATAATATGTGAATATAGGCAAAAGATGAATACAAAAGAATTACTAAAAAGTAAATATGATTTATTTTTATGTACTTTTCTTAAAGATATATAATACGCCACAACTTTAAAATGGCTACTTAAAAATACTAATATTTTTATAAATAACCGAAATATCTATTTGATGCTGCTACAAGTTGGAAGGTCAAGTACTCCGATGGATTTGAGTATTTTTGGGCTTGAGATCTGCAACCACGAACATACGTGAACTAGCTGAGATGCCCCCAACTAAGACACTCTGACGCTCAAGTCAGTTTAGCTGGAGCAGAATATATGGAGAGTATGCAGTGAATAGTGTAAAATGGCATTACCTTGAACGCGGTTGGGCCTGCAGTATTTATAGTTTTATGTGGGCATGACTTTATGCAAATACCCTTATCAGGTGTGATAGTTCTTTCCCCCTACCAGGGGGTTGAAAGTCATTTCATGTTCAGAGTTTGATACAGTGCTAGGTGGCTAAATCTCTAATTTTCCTGGATAACCGTGCCAGAAAGGGCACGTGTCTGTCAAAGTTGTTAGTAGGGTTGTCAGAGTTGTTAGCAGTAGTCACACCGGCTGCCACATGTAATCGATGTGAAAATATTCAACCTGCCAGATAAGCGAATAGAGGATGATTCGGTGGTCGATTCATGTTGGCCAGAGACAAGAGCTCGCACACATGGCTTGATCCTGAAGTCGATACGGGTCGACTGCGGATGCTGCCATGTGGAGTCAATACAGGTCAACCATGAGTGCTGTCACAAGGGATCGACTCAAGTTGACCAGGCACTTATTATTTGGGCCTCATGGGCTTTATTATTTGGAATTGGGCCTGTTGGGCCTATTGGGCTATCTCATATCATGAGTCTCCCTAACTCCCGGTCCTGATCGAGCCTGTCAATGAGAAGGAGCAGAGAGTTTAAATTCAAACATGCCAGGTAATAAATTCAACCTGGGTTTTTGAATTATCGACCAGGGTTCTGAGGCGGTTACTTTTCATTTAATGCTGCTGTTACTGCGCGGGATACAAAACGTGTAGGAATAGGATACGAAGCGTACAGGAACAAGATACGAAGTGTACTGAAATAGGTTGTCATTATGGCAGTTGTACGGATTCTCATGCACGTTCGCTTATAAATAGGGGGATAAACCCCTTCATTCACATTTTTGCAACCTGAGTATCAGATAGTCTCCATTGTTGAAGAACTTCTCGCTTCATACCTCCTGCTTCAAAACTAACATTGTAAGTGTGTCTGTTACATCTGCGTTACTTTTTTCCATTACTTTGCAGAACCATGTCTGTTAATATTGATTCTGGTAGCTATAGGTGTGAAAATATGGTTCATAGGAGTGATAGTGAGACTCAGGGCATTGCCCAATCTAGTTCCTCTTAGAGTGAAAATAGTAGTTCCCCTAGCAAATATCAATCTTGGAGAGGCTATAATAGTATCGAAGGGAGAAGCTGGGCCCTCTGACGTGCCTATTAGCGAGGGTCAACTATTTACCCCGGATCATTATACGAAAATCCCCTAAAAAATAAGCAATACAGATTTGGTGAGAATTAGGGCAGCTTACCACATCTCTGATGAGTTTGAAATGGTTGCTCCTGGGGCCCGTGGTAGGATGCATCGACCTCCCCGGGGGTTCATAACTGTGTTCGAGGAGGGATTGAAGTGTGGCTTGAGGTTTCCCCTAGCACAGCTTATAGTCAACCTCTTCGTAGGTTTAGGGGTTTGCATTATCCAACTCTTACCTAACTGCTTTGCAACCCTGTATAGTTTCGCTGTGCTGATGTATATACTCAACTAGCCGATTAATTTTGCCAATTTTTCCAACCTTTTTCATCTCTCGATGTCCTGAAAATTG